>SJYQ01093255.1:0-42621 GCA_006410935.1 Redunca redunca
GATCCCCTGGAGAAGGAAATGGCAACCCACTCCAGTATTCTTGCCTGAAGAATCCCATGGACGGAGGAGCCTGGTGGGCTACAGTCCACGGCGTCACAAAGAGTCTGACACGACTGAGCGACTTCACTTCACTTTCGGGTAGTAGATGGGTTAATCGGGGTGCTCGGTACCTCCGCCTTGGCTCTTAATTGGCTCCCTTTCCTTCCTTACGGACATGCAGGGTCCATTTTATTCACTTCTCCCTGACACACAAAAGTTTAAATTAGCTGTATCGCTTGTGGGAAAATAATACATTATCTGCCTGGCGCACACACATACTGAGGTCTGTCCTTTTTAGACGGTAATAAGGCAGAAAAGACAAGGTCTCCCTTGCCATTTGGAAATTACGGTCCATCCAGATTCCAGGGTCTGTGCCCTTCCAGCAGAGACCCGCAGAACCACTGAACTTCCTGCCAGAGACCTCCGCCTGTAAAGGAGGCTGCCTCACGCGCCTCTGCTATTGAACTTCTCAAAGCAGCTCTGATTACAGCGTAAGAAACTTTAGCACTCAAGTCTTGACCTTCAGTGTTAGGAATTGTTGTCAGTTTTAACGAGATGTTTTCCAGAATGTGTTGTACAGAACACATGCTCCATGGGATGGTAATAGATGGTATGTAAAAAATTTCAAGACCGAGCTAATTTGGAAAAAACTGAGCTGAACAAAGTTAAGGAGATTGGTTTAATCTCTGAGCCTTGGTGTGCCCACGTGCTTAGAGAAACTTCAAGAACAGAGTGTTTATACTTATTTACCCAGATTGATTTCATCATACACAGTGTTGTTGGTTTTCTTTTTTTCCCTTGGCGGGTGGGGAGCATCACAGGTGATGAATGTCCTAGGAAAGAATTCATGTGTGGCTTCAGAATTTTCCCATAGAAATGCTGCATTGATGAATTGCTTCCCTCTTGTGAAAGATACAGAATCCTACAGAACAATGAGTTTCGGTCATGAATTTTTCTTTCTGACCAGAAGCTGCTGGTGTTAAGCTTCATGGTAACTGCAAAGAAATGCTTTCACTTTTGCTGAACATGTAGTATTCAGTGATTTTTGACTAAAAGAGCTATGAATGCAAGTTACTATACCTTCGTTTCAGTCAGTCCAGCAATTAGGTACTTTTCCAGTTTCCTGAGTTAGGCTATAAGGTTGAACCGTACGGCAGGGCTGGAGCTTCTGAGATCTGGGTCTCCAGATGTGGAACATTTCAGGGCCATGTTCCTCAGCCTCATGATTATTGACATTTTGGACTGGATATGCCTTTTGGGGGGGCAGGGAGTGGTATTCTGTACACTGTATTTAGCAGCTTTCCTGACCTCTGTTCTGGCTTCCCAGGTGGCTCAGTGGTAAAGAATCCACCTGCCAAGCAGGAGGCATGGGTTCAATCCCTGGGTTGGGAAGTTCCCCTGGAGAAGGAAATGGCAACCCACTCCGGTATTCTTGCCTGGAGAATCCCATGGACAGAGGAGCCTAGCTGGCTACAGTCCATGGGATTGCAAAGAGTTGGACACGCTGAGCACAGACACGCTGGCCTCTGTCCACTGTGTGCCAGTAGCATCCATTACTAACATCTTCAGATGCACCTGGGGCTTTTAATTTGGTAGGAGGACAAAGAAAGTAACTGCCTTTGAGAGAACAGAGTATTAGAGTTCCTGAGAGCAAGCAGCATGCCTCATGCCATGCTGGGTGTCCCCGGGGACACACAGGGAGGGCCAGGAGGCAGGACCCAGAGATACTATAGCCCAGAGTCTCTATTGTGCTTTTTGCTGGAAAAGACCGGCGAATCAAGGTAGGTAACTTTGAGCGAGTTTAGGATTGGTTCTTTGAATGATTTTGACTGGCTCATGGTTATAAAGGTGGTCTCTGGTTGTTCAGCTCCTGGCCCTGGGGTGATTGAGGGCAGAGGAAGTATTCACTTGGTGTGTGAGAGTTAGACCCAGGAGAGCGCTGGGGGATGAGCTTCTGATTCCTGGGTTTGCCTTGGAAAGGTGCTCAGGCGGGCGATTGCTTACTATCTCTAGGAATGAGCTAGTTCTGGGAGGGGCAGTCTCTCCAGGCCCCAGGATGTCAGAGCATCGTCAAATACAGAAAATATTTAAACACAGCCTTCATACACCTACTTCCCACTTGTGGCAACCAAAAGTGTTTCCAGATAGTGCCAAATGTCTGCCCCCTCCCCCAAGGGAAAGGGGGCACAGTTGCTCCTGGGTTTAGGGGGAGCTGATTAAGGGGACTTCTCTGGCGGTCTAGTGGTTTAGACGGGGCTTTCCAGTAATATTCAGGGGGCTGGGGTTTGATCTCTGTTCAGGGACCTAGGACCCTTACATGCCTAAGAGGGGAAAAAAAAAAAGAAGCAATATTGTAACAAATTCAATAGAGACTTTAAAAATGGTCCACATGTGAAAGATCTTAATAAAAAGGAATCATGGATGAAGGGCCAAGGTGAGAGGTGCCAGCCCTGAGTGGGGTCACCAAAGCTCGAGATCAGTGTGGACTAAAGCCCAGGAGGGGCATCTGTGTGCAGGGGGCTGCAGTGGATCGCCAGCAGTCAGGAAGGCAGAAATCCTAAGTGGGAGGATTCAGAGAGCAGGAGCAAGGAGGGGAAGGAAGCGTGAGTATATATGTTGCTAGATAATAACAACAAGGACATCTCAATCACTTTGCTGTATGCCAAGCCCAGCGCCAGTGATGGGACATGCGGCTTTAATCTTCTCAAGAGCCCCATGAGTTAAGTACTGTTTATCTCAGCTTAGCAGAAAAGAAAACAGCCTCCAAGGGATTAAGCAACAGGTTGGTCTCACTGATAGTGAGTGGTGGGGTTAGGATTTGAAATCAGGTCTCTTTTTTATTACAAGGTAGTTAAGATACATTTAATAAATGACAGGCAGAAGTGTCTGGACTTACACAGATGTGCTGCACGGAATGATGGTAGATTCTTCAGCAGAACAGTGATCATGTGGAAAGGGTATTTTGGTTTGTCTCCTGGCATCAGCTCTGCAGCAGGCATGAGCAAATGGGTTGCAGGTGGGGTGGGGTGGTGCTGAACAGGATCGAACAATACAGTTGTGATGATCTGTACTTGGCCAAGGGTAGTCGCAATAGGACTGGAGCAGAAAGGGATGTCAGAGATGTTTCTTGACAGTAGCAAATAAAGGCTGAAGGGATAAAGAAGAGAAAGTTACTCCACAGTGTCTAACACAAAAGCCTAGAAAACGGATGCTCCCTTCCCATTGCCTTCTCTGCAACGGGAAGGGCATTGGGTGTAATAGAAAGTCAGGCTGGGATCTTAGGAACAGGGTAGAATATGGGCCCACTTAAAGATTTTGGTTCATTTCATTCATTTCCATGGTTTCCTTGGTGGCTCAGATGGTAAAGAATATGCCAGCAATGAAGGAGACCCGGGTTTGATCCCTGGGTCAGGAAGATCCCCTGGAGGAGGAAATGGCAACCCACTCCAGTATTCTTGCCTGGAGAATTGCATGAACAGAGGAGCCTGGCAGGCTGCCGTCCATGGGGTCGCAAAGAGTTGGGCACGACTGAGCGACTGACACCTTCACTTCTCTATGCCTCATTTTTAGATTTCATAGTAGTGCATACTGCTGTTATATTCACTACGATCTAGGCTCTGCTCTCTGCACTTTCCATACATCAGCTCATTCCCCCTGGTGACCTCTGAATGCAGCCCCCATTTTCCAGATGAGGAAACTGAGGCTTAGAAAGATTCAATATCTTGCCACAAATATGGCAAATATGTGCCAGAGTCACCAAGTACTGAGCTTTGCAGCTTCTGGAGCACATTATTGACACTCAGCTGCTAGGCCTTTTAGCATCGTTATCTCCTCTCATCACTGGGTACACTTATGTACTTCTTGGTTTTCTCACCTGTGACCTGCAGAGGCTAAGCTTATACATCCTGTTTATCTCTGTCACACTGTGTCTGAATGATAGTTCTACTTATTAGGCAAATCAGACCTAATTCTGTTATTTTTTATAACAGAGACCTCTTTCTTTAAAAGAAATGGGTTTTCAAAAGTCTTCCTATTGAGACCTTGGTTGGCCCAGGAAGAAAGACCCTCTCCTTGAAGTCCCAGGGCCCCGGGCCTTGTCCACAGGAAGCCCCTCTGCTGTCCGTGAACCTCTTTCCCCTCATCTGTGAGCTCCTTGAGGGCAAGATGCTGTTTTATATGCTTTTGTATTCCTGGCACATGATGTGTTCCCAGTAAAAGATCAATAATTTTGTTTTGTTTTTGCTTTTTAATGACTTCAGGCCGAGGAAATTAGATCTCGTAAGTTGCATTTGACATAACATTACCATGATTTGAATAAACTCTTTTCCCGAGGAAAAGCATAGTATGAGCCTTCAGGATGGCCACAAAAAACAGATGCAGGAGGTCCTATCGAAAGGAAAGGAAGCTTCTTGCCTAGGCAGTAGAAAGCAGAGGGCTTCCATGCCTCAGAGTATGAGCACAAGCGTTGAGTTGATGTGACTTACTGGTGAAGAGTTTAGATGGCGTTGGCAAACTTTGCCTGTAAAGGGCCAGGCAGTAAACATTGTAGGCTTTCATCATACGCTCTCTGTTGCAACCCCTCGCCTCTGCTGCAGTAGTCCCAGAGCAGCCATAGGCAATATATAAACGAAAAGTCGCATTTTATTGACAAAGACAGGCAGCAACCCGGACTTAAACCAAGGGCTATAGCTTTCCCACCCCTGCTGTAGACTCTCAAGTGTGACTGGGCCCAGTTCCCAGCTGGGCCACTTCCTGAGGGTCTTCTTCGGATTGAGCCTCAATTTCTGCATCTCTAAAATGGTGACTCTGATAGCATCCACTACTTAGGGTTGGAAGGAGGGTCAAATGAGGTAGTATAAATAAAGCATTTGGCACTGATCCTAGATATAGTAAGTAAGCACTCAATACGTGGTGTCCATTATTGCAATTATTATAGTATTCTTTATAGCCTCCTGGTTTTTCTTCTTGCTCTGCATTGTATGAAATGAATTCATGCTGGTGAGTGCTATGGTCAGATATTTTATGTGCAGCCCTCCTTTTCTATCTGTAGACTTCTGGGGTTTAAAGAATAACAATAATGATGGTATCTGTAGTTTCTACCTACGATTGTTGTTAAGTACAGACTTCACGTGCAGTGATAATTTACACAGTGTCTGGGATGTGGCACTCGATATGTTGTAGCTAATAGGAAGAAAAGTTGAAAATGTAAGGTTTTAAAATAAAATTTTAAATGAAGGAAGAAGAATATAAAATAACTCACTAATTACTTAGGAATCATGCTGAATCTCAATTAAATAGGCATTCTGATGGGAGAGATCTTAGCATTCAGCATACATAAATGACTTTGTATTTTTTTTTTTTTTACATTTGGAACCAATTAACTGCTTGGCTCTGTTAATCAATGATTTCCTAAAGTGGAATCCATTGTTCATAAACTAGGAACTTTAAAACCAGTCAAGGCATTTGCTTTTCCAAACAATCTGTTTATATTATAGCCAAAACAAGATAAGTCACCACAAGCAAAACGGCTGTCTGTTGGTCCTGTAGCACAGTCTGTTTTACATACTGGGGGCCCTCCCAGTGAACAGTCACCCATGTGCTGAGCCAATAACCCAACAGTAATACGTACAAGAGGCGAAGGCAGAGCTTGTTGACAGGCCTGGCTTCTTCTGAGTCATGCGTTCTGAATTATAGGGAACAGGTCTTCTCCACCTTGGCACCATTGATACTTTGGGCCACATAATTCTTCATTATGGGCAGTTATCCTGTGCATTGGAGGGTGTTTAGCAGCATCTTGGCCTCTACCCACTGGATGCCAGTAACACCCCCCCACCCCACTCCAGTGTCACAACCAGAGTGCTCCTAGATATTACTAATGTCTTCCCCAAACTCCCTCCCTTCCTCCCTCACCCCAACTGAGAACTACAAGTGTAGACTGATGGTTAAACAGCACCTAGAGACATCAAGGTCCAACATACCTAGGCAATAATAACTTATTCCTATACAAGCCAGATTTCTCAGGAAAGTCTTAATTTCAAATATTCTCATGTCAGCAAATTATGTTCAGTTTGGAAATACGGTGATGGTCCCTACGGATGTTTGTCTCATTTGGCCCTTACCACTGGAATGGGGCTTCCCAGGTGGCTCTGGTGGTAAAGAATCAGACTGGCAATGCAGAAGGCACAAGAGCCTTGGGTTCGATATCTGGGTCAGAACAATCCCTGGAGTGGAAGTGGCAGTTATTCCAGTATTCTTGCCTGGAAAATTCCATGGACAGAGGAGCCTGGAGGGCTAAAGTCCACGGGGCTGCAAAGAGTCGAAGTCGCCTGAGCACACACAAAGTTCGAATACATTTAGTGCTTCCCCGTTCACATTAAGGGTTCTGCTTAGGCAAATCCATGCACTTTGGACAGGTGAAGGACATAGAATGTTACTGTATCCTCAAGTGATAGAAGTACACCGTAAGTTTAATTGTAACAGATTTCATTTAACCTTTAAATGAGCAGAGCAGTACAATATTTCCGTCTCTCCCCCACGCCCATGTTGGTGCTAGGTAAAGCCTTCTAAAGAAAAGCCTTAAAGCTAAGGTTTAGTCCCCGGCATGTGCGGCTGGGAGGGGATGGTCTTTTGGAGTGTGTGAGAAAAGGATTGTTTTACCTGTCTACCGAGATACCTTTCCAGGTAAGTTTTGGCACGTTAGTTATATCACCTGAAGCAGGTTCATTTATTTTTAGGGGGCATACCATGTGTGGACATTACTCATGTCTTAAATAAGTTTCAAAAACTACCAGCTTTCTTTTTAACTCACCATTGCCCAAGCAAAGGTAGCAAGAAAAATGAAATCATTGTTTGCACTTCTTAATCTTACACCAAGTTCTATATGATTATGAGGTTGTTTAACCTGTAATAGGATGTTATAGGGGGTGTTGAGAAAGGTGTCAGTTTTAAGATTGTGGCTTGAAAATATTTATGATAGAACAGGTATATAGTTTTCTGTACTGCTATTCTGAGACCTACGGAATAGTCTACTGGTTTAATGCAATATCAGATTTCAGCATCAGGTTAAAGGAATTCAGGAATACATTATTTTTACCTAATACTGTAGAATAATTACCCATGAATTTATTTTTCCGACATTATATAGCTTGGGAATACTTCTGTCAAGTTTTTCCTGGCCTAATCTATGTTTGTGCCGTGCTAAGTGGCTTCAGTCATGTCCAACTCTTTGCGACCCCTGGACTGCAGCCGCTAGCCTGCTCTGAATGCTGGAGTGGCGAGAATGCTGGAGTGGGTTGCCATGCCCTCCTCCGGGAGATCTTCCTGATCCAGGGATCAAGCTCGCATTTCTTGTGTCCCCTGCATTGGCAGGCATGTTCTTTACAACTAGCATCACCTATATTTACCACTTATTAAAGAGATACATTCTGCACTGAACGTCGTTCGTCAAGCCCAGAACCAGACAGAAAAATCCTGTATATGGTATTGGTTCAGTCTGTCAGAAGTTTTGAAGCTTAATTCATACAAATCTGACTTTTATTCTGCTTCAACTTGTCTGGTTTGATTGGTTGAGAAAAGAACTTTCTTGGTGCTGTAAAGATAGAGCTTACTTGTCTGCCTCATGTCCAACAAAGTGCTATCAATAGTTTGTTTTTTAATAAAATTGTGTGTACCTTATACTGAATATGAGAGCGAAAATGGTCCCAAGTTTCTGCTGACATTTCTGCATGATCCTGTCTTCAAGAATACCTGAAAATTGTTTTCTCCATGTCTTGTCTAAGTCATTAGATGACCCTGTGTGTCTTACAGTGTTGCAGTATGTCTGAAGAGCAGAGACTCCTCTTGGTCTAATTCACAAAGCTGCAGAGAGTGCAGATTTTTGATAAATGTTGGTGAATTGAATTCATAAAAGGAGGTTTGATGGGGAAACCAATTTTTGTTAAAGTCCTTAAAATAGAATTTTTTCCCCTCCAAACCACTTCCCCTCATATTTTATCTTACAAGTTCAGTTATTGCTGAGAAAGAGCTAAAAATAAACAGCTGTTTTTTCTCCCCCAGTGGGTATGTAGCTGAGTTCTCCTGATAATATTTTTTAAAAATCCTGTTATTGGCTTTGGGGTTGTGCTTGTGAGTATCTTGAGTGTTACAGAGAGGATTTCTTTGTGAGACTTAAATATCCTATGTCTTCTCCATTTGCAAATAAGTATAGTTTTCACCTGGCTTGTCCTCCTGAGTTGACTTTCTCAGATCCATTCAATTCTGTAACTGCATCAAATTTTTAAATATGTGTAAAAGGGAACAGTTATATTTGCATTTGAGCCAGTATGAATGGCAAAAACATTTACTTTTCTGGGGAGCAAAGAGACAGGAAATAGATGAAGAAATTACCCTCAATGTTTCTTGAAGGATAGTTCAACAAATAGCAAATAATGTTAGAAAGCCTGTGAAAATATTGACTTCGTGGTGTCAAATTTCTTTTGGCTTAGTGGATCTACCCCAGGTCTCAGGCAATTCCTATTTACATACACACCCCTATAACCTTCAGAGGATGCATAGAGTGCTTGCTTTGAGCCTTGCCTATCAGTTAGAATATATTTGAATTACTCTTTGCTTTTGTGGTCAATTTAGTGCTAAGATTAAAAACTCACATTATTTTCCCAAGACAAAAGTTAGTTTTAACTATGTCTTATTAACCAGCCAGTGTGTTTTTTGTTTTTTTATTAGTCTATAAAGACTGTACTTCCATTTTTCAGTAGAAAACTTCTCTTTTAGAAAAATCAAATTATGCCACATAAAATATTTGGCAATTTATTTTCCACTGAACAAGAAACTATGGCAGTTTTCATGTTGATGGTTAGAGATGTCCATCATTGTATTTAATAGCCACACAGTTGTTTGGTCAATGATTGTCCCTTAATTTAATTAATCCCTCCTGGTTGGGCCGTTTGAGTTACTCTGTTTTTAATGCTGTTGAGTTGCAAATGGAGAAATGGAGTTCAGCTTGTGATGTCACCCTTCAAAAATGTATGAAACTCAATCTAGGTCAGCAACTCTCTTATTTATATTTGGCCCATGGGACAAACTTTTGTGAAAAGCAGTGACTGAGTTGAAACAAAGTCTCAGTTCAGGAAGATTTGGGAGAACACTTAAGGACTAAACAACTCTTCTTAAGAGACATGAAAACCTCTCTTCTCTCAATTGCTGAAAATGTGAGAATTCACCGCATCATTTCTTTCCTGCATCTTCGAGATGGCCAGTCTCCTTACACCACAGCCCCACCTCCAGCCATTGCTCTTCCTACAAGTAAGGAAAGAATGAGTCTCAACCACAGTTGTTTTTCCTGTCTCTGAACATTTCAGGAAACACTCTGGTTTGGGTATATATAATATTTCCTATCTCATCTTGTCCTGAGAAACGTTCATTCATTTATTCACTCAAAAATATTCATTGTTCATGTCCTATGTGTCATAAATGGTCCCTGCTCTCTATCTAGTATGGAAAAGTGAAAGTGAAAATGTTAGTTGGTCAGTTGTGTTGCACTCTGCAACCTCAGGAACTGTAGCCTGCCAGGCTCCTCTGTCCATGGGATTCTCCAGGCAAGAATACTGGAATGGGTAGCTGTTCCCTTCTCCAGGGGATTTTTCCAGATCCAGGGATTAAACCTGGGTCTCCGGGACTCTAGTATGGACAGGTCAGTTATGATACTTCTGGCTGCAGTATAAGGGAAGACCCTGGACATCTTGGCCTTAAATAATTAGATCATTTATTGTCTAACATCATAAATCCTAAATGAGGCAGGCTCAAGCCCGAATCCATTGCCCTGAGGTTCTCTCCCCTGCCCTCTTTTGCTTCAGGACTCCATTCCCAGGCTGGTTGAGATGCTTATAACCATTCAGGCCTTACATTACAGGCCCACCATTATCAGAGGTAGAAGTAGGACCACCTCCTGGTGTCTTTCTCTAAAAGCAAAGAAACAATTCTTAGAAGCCTGACCACCTGTTCAGGCACCCCTTACATAGCTCAATGGCCAGATATGGGTGGGCTACCCACGCCTTTATAACTGATCAGAGATCCACCCACTAGTGCTGGGAGCGGGGCCAGCCTCCAGGAAGCTTGTGATCTTGTGGAAAAGGAATAGACAGGTGAGTTTGATGATCTGGGTTCTGTTAGGAAGGAAGGTGGGCAGAAAGTGGTGCAATCTTCTCTGTTAAAGGGGAAACTCATTCAGAAGTGTAGCAGGTAACCATCCAGGCAGAGGCAATGGGCTGTGTAAAGGCCTTGATGCAGAAATGATGTGTTTCTTGTGTTTGAAGAAAACAAAAAATGAGCAGGATTGGAGCCAGTAGTGAGCCGGGTGGATGGTCCCTCTGAGCTGATGTGAAGACATTGGGGCCTTGTCCTGAGAGCAGGATGACTCACTGGGGGTTAGAGCAGAGCCGTGTCATGCTTTCATTGATGTTTATGAGAGCTTCCCAGGCTGCTTGTGAAGGACCTCTGATGGTGATGGGCGGGAATGAGAACACAGAAACTGGTGATGTGGAAAATGGGCTGACCTGCGGAGAGAGGTGGGGAGAGTTGAGACATAATTTAAGAGGTAGTGTTGACCTGTTTTGGTGATGAATTAGATCTGGGGGAGGTGACGGAAGCATTGGTGTCAAGGCTGATGCATGGATTTCTCCCTGAGCAGTTAGGTGACTGGCACTGCCGTTACTGAAGAAGGATCAGACCAAGGATAAAAATAATTCATCTTAAATAAAGGCCTGTGAAATATTATTTGGAGAGGAAGAGTAGTAACAGTAGAGGGTAGGTTCAGGAGCCATTCACGACCTTTTATTTGTGTAAAATAACTGAGTTTTCCCAATAACCCAGTGAAGTAGATGCCGTTATCCCCATTTTACAGATGTGGTAACTGAGACCCAGAGAAGTTAAGTAACTTGGCCAGAGGTACACAGGTAGTACATGTGGTGTCTGTTAGAAGAGCCTTCTCAGATGCAATATAAATTTAGAAATATTCAGCTTATCAATGCTAATTAAAGCCACGAGAGTAAGTGACATTGTCTAGGGAGAGCTGAGCCCTGGGAAATCTAATGATTTAAATCAAAAAATCTGAGAGACACAAAAATACAAAAGGAGAGAGGGGAAAGGGGGCAGGGAGGAAGAACATCTTCCTAAAGTTTGGCTTTTATTTTTTATTCATTTATTTATTTTGGCCACACTGGGTGGCATGTGGGATCATAGATCCCTGACCTGGGATTGAACCTATGCCCCCTGCATTAGGAGCATGGAGTCTTAGCCACTGGACTGCCAGGGAAGTCTCTAGTTTGGCTTTTGAAAATAAATATTAGTGTTAAAAATCATGAAAGGATTTGGTTCCTTTACAAACCAAGAAACAGGTTATGGAAGGTTCTAAAATTCCACCAGAGAATGTGGAATGAGAACATGCATGTTACCAATTGATGTTCTGCCACTTAACACTATAGTTTGTATAAACATCTGCAAGCTATTCTTTGTATTGGTATTAGATTCAGCTGCATAAAACACATAAACTCAGTGCTGCTGCTAAGTCACTTCAGTCGTGTCCGACTCTGTGTGACCCCACAGACGGCAGCCCACCAGGCTCCCCCATCGCTGGGATTCTCCAGGCAAGAACACTGGAGTGGGTTGCCATTTCCTTCTCCAATGCATAAAAGTGAAAAGTGAAAGTGAAGTCGCTCAGCCGTGTCTGACCCTCAGCGACCCCATGGACTGCAGACTTCCAGGCTCCTCTGTCCATGGGATTTTCCAGGCAGGAGTACTGGAGTGGGGTGCCATTGCCTTCTCCGCATAAACTCAATAGTAATGACTAAACAAGATCGGGTTCTTATTTATCTCTTGCAGAAAAGTGCAGAGGCAATCAGTTCAAAGCTACTATGTATGATGGCTCTGCAAAGATTTTAAGGACCATGGTGCCACCTAGCTTACTGCTCCTTCATTACAATGAGGAGGTGGCCTTTGTCTTCATAGTGGCTGCCAAGCTCCAGTCATCACATCTTTGCTTCATGAAATTGGATGAAGAGAAAAGTGGACCAAAGAAATGGCACATCCCTTCCCTTCAAGTAGATTTCCCAAAAGTTGCTCGCAACACTCTAGCTTATAGCTCAAGTCAAAGCTTGATAATGTAGCGACACCTATCCTCAGAGGAGCCTAGGAAACAGTCTTCAGCTGGGCAAAACCCCAAGAAGCTTTCACTAAAGAGCAAGGGAAACCAGGCAGCCAGCCATCTCTGCCACTGTCAATTTGTTCTTTTGTGAAATGGCAATAAAATATTCACTTTACCTCTTGTTGGCTTGTTGTAGGGATATGATGTGATAAAAGGCAAGTGCTTAATAAATGATAAAACATTGTTTAAATTGTTGCTGTGAGAATGACCATTAACTCCTCTTGCACACAGTAGATTTTTGTATTTTGGATGAGAAGATCTTGAAACCAGTTAAGATTTTCCATTGCTTTGTTAGGTTTAGAAGCAGGAAGTGTGAATTTTTCTACACATCTTGCATTTCAATGGCAAAGCTTTCCTTTGCTTTCAGAATCAATTTCAGACTATCCAAGACTGATATTTGATTAGCTCTGCAGCAAAATGTCTTATCAGTGTTGCCTGGTATCTGCTGAACTCATGCACTGTCCAAGGAATACTTGGACATTCTATCCAGGAGTGCTGTCTGATAAATCAGAGTGATCGGTGGGGACAGCAGTTCGTGTCGTTAACCTGCCTGGTCCTCACTATTTTGACTTATTTGTAATATAACGAGGATTCCGCCTGAGGTGCCTCATGCATTTAAGGGAATGGCTCTATCATTCAGATACTAGTTGCCACGATCATATAAGAAACTGAATGCAAAGATAGCAGGGCATTTTAGATACCATAGCTTGTTGTACCCGGAGATTCAGGTACAGATAAAAGCAAGTAAGCCCTTTTTCCTGTTAAAACCTAGGGTGGTCAGAAATTATCTGTGAGTGTTGCTCTGCCTTTTATATTTTGAGTTTGAGTCCAGAAATAGATGACACTTTTGCACTAAATAATGACCTTTAAGATGACTCTGTCACACAGAGCAAGGAATTTCTATTATCTCTGATTCTGTATATGCTTTAATATGTCCATATCAATTTCAGATTCCTCTAAAAATGGAATAGGGTTTGCTTTTGTGGGGTACTTTTCATTTTAGGATGTTAAAGAGTAGGAACTTCATTTTCTCGTTCCTTAAATCCCCATCCCACAACTTGAGTTGTATGATGCATGTGTAACAAATGTTTGCTGAGTTAATGCATTGTAACTTCACATGCTCAGAGGCCTTGGTGCTTCTTCAGGTGCCGGAAGGGACAGACAGGAGAGAGGCCTGAGCTCAGTCTGTATCTGACATCCCTTTTTTCCTTTCCTAGACCTGATGCTTTATCCTTTAATGCCTAGGCAACTTTGGAAAGGGGAGAGAGACTAGCACACTTAGAGTTAATGTAGTGATGATAAATTTTATTATATAACATCAAAGGCAAACTGAAAAGATGCTCATCAATTAAAATCACTTATTGCAAGTAAAGTGGAGGTGGGGGAGAGAATGGTTGACATAGTCTATGTCAAAATTCTAATGATTCAGCTTCAGGAATTTGAGGCTTCCCCCTTAGACCTGGTACTGTCCAGTTAGCTTCCTTGTTCTGGATCAGGAGTCCTGTTTGATAGTAATTAACTCTGCTTTCTGCTACCCTCCAGCTAAGACCTAGCAGCTCTCCACCTTTCCTTACCTCCAGATGAGTTTCAAATGGAGCCAAGAATGAATTCAGAGTCACAGACCAAATCATCCAAAATCATTCAAATCCCTAGACTTAAAGTTAAGAAGTATGTAAGGAACACACAGTAAGTGCCCGTTATTATTCTAGAGTTTAATACGTTAAACTCATTATATGTGTCAATATAATGATTGTATAACCAGGCAGGTAGGTATTATCCCCATTTTGCAATGAAGAAAATGTAATTATGAGAGGTTAATTAACTTGCCCATTGTCCCAAAGCAAACTGACATCTGGCACTTAGACTGTGGTTTCAGAGTCCAGATTCTAAGGCTCTGAGGTCAATATATGTAGTCATATGAAAAAATAATAAGAATTTTAAAATAAATGTGAATTCTCACCTTGTGGGGGAAAATTAGTGACTTTTCTTGCTGAGATCTCTTTAAAAATGGAAGGTCTTTCTTGGAGAAGCAGAATAAAAGGTCCCCAAAGAAATTACTGAGAGGACAAACAAAATGGGACATTTACCCGTGAAAAAAAGACTAATGGCACTTAATGTCTGTTTTCTGAAGCAGATGAAATTAAGAATTCCCTGTGAAAGTCTCAAAAAATATATAAGCAAAATTTCTTACTTTCTGAGTAACGGTCAAGGCCCAAGCTAGAGCTACTGATGGAACTAGACACACAGGGAAAGGGAATGAAAACATATTTTAGCAGGGAAGCAACATTCTTGCTAGAGTGCTTTTTCCAGAGGTACGTTTAGATTTCACACAATCACTGCGCAAATGACAAACGGTACTGAGGAGCTGGTCTGTGAACTAATGGGAGGCAAATAAGGAAACTAACCTCATCAGAGGAGGAGAATGAGAAATCTGAGCGTAAGAGAAAGTAGACTCAAGAAATGGTTCTTTTCAGTGGAATGTGAGGGTTCCTAAGGCTATCTGTCGTCCTGTATTCAGTAATAACTGAGTGACTCTTCTTATGAGATCTTAGAATGAGCGCTGCTGCTGCTGCTGCTGCTGCTAAGTCGCTTCAGTCGTGTCCCACTCTGTGCGACCCCAGAGACGGCAGCCCACCAGGCTCCGCCATCCCTGGGATTCTCCAGGCAAGAACACTGGAGTGGGTTGCCATGTCCTTCTCCAGGGCATGAAAGTGAAAAGTGAAAAGTGAAAGTGAAGTCACTCAGTCATGTCCGACTCTTAGCGACCCCATGGACTGCAGCCCACCAGGCTCTTCCATCCATGGGATTTTCCAAGCAAGAGTACTGGAGTGGGGTGCCATTGCCTTCTCCAAGAATGAGCTCTAGGGAGGAAAAATGTCGAGAAGTGTGTGAACCTTGACAGTATTAATGGAGGGAAAGACTGTTTGAAAATAGATGAATCAATAACCTATACAGCCTGGTCTTGAGCATTCTCGAGCCATCCAGTAGATAAGAGATATGCAAGACAATTGACCGTCTCTAGACTCAGAAGCCCTGGACCACTTTAATTCCTCTGAGCTGCTGCATTCTGGGCATCAGCTGACCCCTCAGTGTCTTAGCTTCTTGCAACAATGAAAGGGGACATCTAAAAGACACTGCCTTGGCATTTTGCAAATTTTGTTCTTGTGAACATTAGTCTCTGATGAGACCGAAATCATGATCCACCAGGAAACACCAAACAACGATATTTGTGATTAAATTAAGCTTGGGAAATAAAGAATAAAAGCGTTTCTCATGGACCTTCTTAGGTCTCAGAAAGGCTAAATTGTGGTATTTGAGAAAATAGGGTGTTAATCATCATTGCAGGGAAACAAAGTTAGGACATTTGGTGCCCTACCTGCCTAAAGGGGAGGTTTTAAAAATCTAATGAGATGACAGAGGTAAAAGTGCTTGGAAAGAATAAAGCACTCCATGAGCATTAAGCACCTTGGGCTTCCCAGGTGGTTCTGGTAGTAAAGAAGCTGCCTGCCAATGCAGGAGACAAAGAGGCATGGGTCTGATCCCTAGGTTAGGAAGATCCCCTGGAGGAGGGCATAGCAACCCACTCAAGTATTCTTGCCTGGAGAATCCCATGGACAGAGGAGCTTGGCAGACTGTGGTCTGTAGGGTCAAAAAGAATCGGACATGACTTAGTATGCAAGCAAAAACTTCTAGTGATTTGAGGATTTGGGGGCTGGCTGATGGTACTGAAGCATGACTTAGTTTTTTGCACGAGGGATGGTCCTCCTTAGCCAGCCTCCTGAAGGCTATAGATTTAACTGGGGAGATGGGAGTAGGATTCTAGGTTTCTGTAGGAATTCCCTATCTAGTCTGTTTTTCCATGTGTGATTCTCAGAACCCTGCCATCAGAAATCTCTGGGCTGCTTATTGTACATTCACATTCTGGTTCAAGTTTAAGATGCAAACCAGTGATTTAATAAATTGCACTGGTACTTCAGTTGATTCTTACTTCAACCTGGAGTGTTTCAGCATAGTTCAGAGCCTCCAAAACTAAAAAAAAACAAAAACAAAAAAAACCCATCTAATTCCTTAAGGGACATCCTAGGGTGAAGAGGTAAGGAATTGTACCCCTAAATTGAACCCTCATTGGCCAGGTGGTCTGCCTGACTTTTAAGTACTACAATGAGTGCTTTTAAGTACATACCTATTAATCCTTGCAAGTCAGTATTGTCATTGTTTTATAGGAAAGCAAGCTGGTGATCACACAGTTGATTTGTTAGAACTCTTGAGGTTTCGAGTGAAAGTGAACCCAACCCACCCTGGCTTAAGTGAAAAGGATAATTCATTGGTTCATATAATTCATTGGTTTGGGTTTAGAATGGTTTCAGGCGTGGCTGGATCCAGGACCCAAGTGATTCAGGGGCTAACCTGAGCAGTATGTCTCTCAACCTTTCATTTTCTTCTCTGTTGGCTCAATTCTCAGGTGGGCTCTTCCTTCGAGATGGCAGAAAGATTACCAGCAACTCCATGCTATACGGCAAGGGTTGACATGGTCCCAAAGGCTGGCTGCCTGTTTGGGTAAATAAGAGTCTTTGAAACACAGCTGTGTCCACGTGTGTACATTTGTTTGAGGCTGCTTTCATGTTGCAGCAGCAGAATTGAGTATTTGCAGCAGAAGTGAATGGCCCACATTGGAGCTTCCCAGGTGGCACAGTGGTAAAGAACCCGCCTGCCAGTGCAGGGGACACAGAAGATGCAGGTTCAGTCCCTGAGCTGGGAAGATCCCTTGGAGGAGGGCATGGCAACCCACTCCAGTATTCTTGCCTGGAGAATCCCATGGACAGAGGGAGGACCCTGGCCAGCTGGACCCCCTGGAGTCACAAGGAGTTGTGACAGACTGAGCAACTGAACATACATATTTATAATTTGGCTTTACAGAAAGAGTTTGCTGACCCCTGCAGGAGAAACCAGGTTTCGTTGAGGTCTAATTTGAAGCTGTGAGTGGCATCATGTACTTATTGAAGAGCGTGGGACCCAAGGATCTGAGGTTTTAGGATGAGCACCGAATTTACATTATTTAGATTGTCACTTTGGATTAACAAAAGATTGAGAGTTCTTTTATGATTTAAGTGCAAAGGTTCCATTCCCAGCACAAATTTGTAGATTAAAGGAACAATAGAATGTGTTATAAGTTTTTGTAGTTGTTACATTCTTTGGTGGTTGAAGGTTAGGTTCCTGGGATATGAAACAGGAACTTTGTTTTGACTATCTCAGGAATTCTGTGGATAACATCTACTATCTCAATGAATAGAAACACTTCTGTAAATTTAAATTCCTCTCCTGTCTCGTCTGATAGCAATGTTCTTTGTCCATTGGCTCTCTGTGATCCTGGAATGTGAATATCCTCTCAGCACAGAACTCTGAAAATAGAAAGTACTCGACTTAATAGAATTGTTTTCTTCCAAAGCATGTGAATTACCATTGCGCCCTAGAATTTTTTTTTTTTTAATTTAACCAAGTCTGAGAGAAGGTTTTAAAATTTATGGCCCCTGCTTTGACCAGGCTTAGGGCCTAATAGGCAATCCCAGTTGAGAGCGCATGCCTATCAATAGCCCCAACAAAATCCATAATTTAGTCTCATTGCCTGGCGGGGCTAATTTCCTCATCCCTGAATAAATGACCATGGGTAGGAAGGTGGGTGGAGAATGCAGTATTCTGATTGGCTGGCACTGGGTCACGTGCCCGCCTCTGGCCTCAGGAGTGAGAGCGCACTTTCCTGAGTTACCAGGACTGGAAGTGGAGGAGAGGTGATTCTCCGGAGAAAAATCAGGAAACGCAGACCTCCTGCCCAGAAGCCAACAAGAACCCTTATCTTACAGCTAGTAGGCAGTAGATTCCAGATCTGAACCCACATCCTCCTGGTTTCAAAACTGAGATTCTTGCCACCATACACCGTGTATAGCCTTTTCTAAGTAAAGCAGATCTGAGTCTATTTCAGGCCACACTGGCACCTGCTGAGCTCCTAATTGTAGCCTGGGGCACAAGGGCTTCATGGAGAACATCCTACTGGTTCTGCGTGTCCTAGAGACTTTGGGTGGGTATCCTCCGGGGCATGTTTGCTTATATTATATGCATGTGCATTTTATATATATGTATGTTTTATGACATTTTAGGATAAGACCAGTGACATCACTTTTCTTTTGCTCAGCTCAGTCGATCAGTCGTGTCCGACTTTTTGTGACCCCATGGACTGCAGCACTCCAGGCTTCCCTGTCCATCATCAACTCCCGGAGCTTGCTCAAACTCATGTCTGTCAAGTCAGTGTTGCCATCCAGCCATCTCATCCTCTGTGGTCCCCTTCTCCTCCTACCTTCAGTCTTTCCCATTGTCAGGGTCTTTCCCAATGAGTCAGTTCTTTGGGATCAGGTGACCAAAATATTGAAGTTTCAGCTTCAGCATCAGTCCTTCCAATGAATATTCAGGACTGATTTCCTTTAGGATGGACTGGTTTAATCTTGCAGTCCAAGGGACTAAAGCATCAATTCTTCAGCACTCAGCTTTCTTTATGGTGCAACTCTCACTCCTCATGACTACTGGGAAAACCATAGCTTTGACTCCACGGACCTTTGTTGGCCAAGTAATGTCTCTGCTTTTGAATATGCTGTCTAGATTAACTTATACTGGCATCTGCTTTGTAGCCTTTTCAGAAAGAAGCTTGTTTTCTCCCTCATCACTGAAGCCCTATTGTATTCGTCACTAACAGAGATTTGAAGAGCCAGATTTTCATAGTGTGGGAAGGTATTCTTGAAAATAGACAACTCTTCATTTAAAGCCTGGGTGTCTCTTTGCTGAGAATCACATCTTCCTATTCATCAGTTTCTCAATTTCCCACCTGTAAAGTGGAGATTGAATAACAACAGAAACTCATAAGATTAATGTGAGGATTGTGTAAGGTGTTATGTATCGAGTGCTTAGGTTAAGTGCCTGGCTGACTTTGTGTCTAAAAACTGGTCACTGTTATAATACTATTATCATCATCATCATGGTCGTCATTCACATCGATACTTACGGAAGCACCTCCTGATTAAAATCTCTCTTCCTGTTAAAAGGAACTCATATCCTGTTCAGAGCCTGCAGAGTTCATGTTAGTCATATAGCTGCTTATACAATGACCTCCGAAGTTCAGAACCAGTAGGGCTACCCTCTTTTCATCTTCAGAAGTACATCTTAGGGCCTAGGATTTAGGGACGGTCTCCTATTCCTCTTGGATTTCAACTACTGCTTCAAGAGCAGATTAACACAAACATGTCTTGGGCCATCTTTTGTCCCACGGGATCCATGAATTCCCCTCTCTCCTCCTCCTGTTGTCATAGCGTCCTGGTGTGCCTTTGCCAAGGTGCCAGTAAAGGGTGGCTGTTCAGAGTGCTGAAGACAGTGGCAAGCCTGGGAAAGCCCTTTAAGACCAGCTCCCGCCAGTGGGTGGGACGGCCCCCTGCCAGGCAGAAATCTCTGGAGCCAGAAGGGAAGTTGGCCAGTGCCTGGCGCTGGCTCAGTGGTAAAGAATCCACCTCCCAAGCTAGAGATCTAGGTTCGAACTCTGGGTCGAAGGAAGTGGCAACCCACTCCAGTATTCTGGCGTGGGAAATTCCATGAACAAAGGAGCCTGGTGGACTGCAGTCCGTGAGATCACACGGAGTTGGACACGGTTTAGCGACGGACTTTCACTTTTTTTTTTTCATTGGCCAGGGTACATGCAGCCTCATTGACTTATTCTATCTGCTTCTAGCCCTCAGGACTGTAAGGCGCACCCCTTATTGGTTCTTCCCTTGGGAAGAATACCCTTCCTGTAACAGGATTATCGATTAGCTGCTTTCTAAGTATAAATGTTTTCCTGTCTCTCCAGAGGCACCATGGCTGAGCGGTGTGTGATGGTTGAGTCTGGAGTGGGGGTGAAGTTTGTGGACGTATGACTGGCTTTTCCTCTGGGGAGTCCCAGGGAGAGAAGGAAGCCAGCTGTGTGTTTTAAGTAGCCAAGGGGCTCCAGAGCTCTGTCCCCTCCTCACTGGAGCCTGCGTCACTCAGATTAACCAGCCTTTGGATTAAGACAGAGAAAGCCTTTGTTCAGTGAAGCTGTGTTTATCCCTAGTAGCTCAGCGGGTTAAGAATCTGCCTGCAGTGCAGGAGACCCCAGTTGGATTCCTGGGTCAGGGAGATCCCCTGGAGAAGGAATAGTCTACCCACTTCAGTATTCATGGGCTTCCCTGGTGGCTCAGATGGTAAAGAATACGCCTGCAGTGCAGGAGACCTGGGTTCGATCCCAGGGTTGGGAAGATCCCTGGGAGGAGGGCATGGCAACCCACTCCAGTATTCTTGCCTGGAGAACCCCCATGGACAGAGGAGCCAGCAGGGCTACAGTCCATGGGGTTGCAAAGAGTCAGGCACGACTGAGACTAAGCACACAGCACACGCCTGAATCAGTGCTCGTACCTTAATTCTAATATTGAATCCGTCTTTGACTTGCTGGTGAGGGATGAAGAGGCAGGTGGTACATAGAGGGTGGAAGGACATGTAAGGGCAGTGAAGGTCAAGGGAAGGCTAGAGCGAGAAGAGGTGTGAACACCATGGATCTTTGTCCTCAGCTATGTTAACACCGGGATGTTTTCAGGAACCACATTTTGTGTTTGCACTGAACCCTTTAGGCGCTCCATGGGCAATGTGGCAGCTCTGCTTTGCCTCCCAGCCCTTACAGGCTCCTGTGTGTCCCCTAAACCAGGCGACCTTTTCTGGGTAATGGAGCCTCCATTCACCTTCATGGCCACCCCCTCTAGTGCCCAGTCCTCCCGTTCAGCACCTCCTGGAACTAGGCAGTGGGTCCTGATTTTTAGAATAAAAATGTATCACTCTTGTTTTTTTTAAACACACCTGGTAGTTAACATAGATCAGTCCTAGGTTGGACAGAAACTCTTCAAAAGAGATCTGGCCTCTAAAGGAGACTGTGCTATGATAGTTTTGGAGTGAAAAAGGGAAACCACGGCCCTCTTATGCCCGATGCTTCATAACCATTCTTCATGTCCCTGTGATAAGGTGTCTCTTGAAACTGAAATTGCATTTTTAAAAGGGGAAAGCGATAGTCATTGAGCACTTCCTAAATGGCCAGGGACCTGTGTGACATTGTTTTGCAGCTGTAAACAAAGGTCATCCTGCCTGAGGCAGAAAGGTGGCAGTTTTGTGCCCTGGGCAGCTCGGTGTACTTGGCTGACAGCTCTCCACCCCCATCTTGGGCTCCCATTCCTAGGCTGGTGAGATGTCATGCCCAGATCCTGCTACTTAAGCATTCTCTTCTGGGGTTTGCTTTGGCTTGAGAAGCAAGAGTCCAACCTGGGAGCCTCTCAAGTTGTTCAGAAATCCCAAGAGCACTTGGCACGTGGAGAGATCTAGAGTGGAGGCCCCAGATGTCCTGGCCCTTCTGCCTCGTCCGCTGACTAGACATCAGACAACACAGATGCTGTGGCTCCCTTCTGTCCAGACTTCTCAGGGGGACCCTGAATGACTAACACTCTAGGCCAGCAGGGCGCCAAAGCTGGTGCTTCCTTTGGATAAGCCTTTTGGAAGCTGAGCCACCATGAGAAATAACCAACGTAAGGGAATGCCCGCTGAAGTGCCCTGCTGTGCCCCACCCCCCGCAGGCTCTAAGAGCCCACCAGGAGCAGCCTGGCCACCCCAGGCTGCTGGGGGGAGGTGCTGGAGCTGGTGGGGGTGGTGACGTGTGACTCCAGAGCACACACAGATGCAGCTACTTGGGTTCTTGGTAATTAATAACTTATTGACCAGAGAGGTATTAATGCTCAGGTATTTGTTACCCTGAACGTTTTTGACCAGACTGTATCAATATTCACTTACAGAATAAATCACCAGCCACAGGCATTAGCTTCTGCAAAAATCCCCTGGTCAATAATGTGTTAAAATCATGCATCCATCAGGTGTTTTGTCTCCTGCTTTGCTAAAGAGAATGAAAAGCCACCTCCTCCCAGACAGTCCCCACTGTCTGATAAAGCCAGTCCATCCCAGTCATGTCCTGAAAGGGAGCCCAGCCCACCCGGTCTATTAGGAGGGCTTCTTTGATAGATGCGCAGGGAAGACCCCAGAGATCCAGGCCTCCCCTCCTCCCTCAGCCCTCTGAATGAGCTCGGCTGCCCAGCTTCCCACCTTGCGGGGGTCGGTGTTCTCAGTTCTGGCTGTTGACATTGGAGCTGATTTGTGTCTCAGTGAGCGCTTTCTCCAGACAGCTGTCTCCTTTCTCAGCAGCAAGAGGAAGCCACCTTTGAGAGCTGCGGGCTCGGGTGAAGCAGCCTTTTCTTGATGTGTCTCAAAAGAAGGCTGTTTTCGTAAACAGACCTTTCTCACCTACTCGGCTCCATCCTGTTCGCTCCTGTCCCTGGGGTTGGTTGGACAGAGGCCACTGTATTCTGAGCTTTGTTCTGTTTTCTTGTTTTTCTTCCTCCTTAAACTGTGTTCAGAGTTGGTCTCTTCACTTTTAAGCCTTCCAAGGTCATTGTCTAGGGGCAAAACAGGTTGAGAGCTAGCCCCTTCCATCAGATGAACAGGGGTGAAGAAGTCATGTGATGATTAGAACATAAATCTAGACTTAAGGACTAAACATCTTGGGTTTAATAATATACTTCATAAGGATTCATTTAACGATGGAGTTATAATTAGGCCTTTGTAATATTTTGTCAGCTCTTTTCCACTCTAAATTTTTCAAAGGCACTCCTAATTTCTTATAATTATTTTAGCATGGTGATTTCAGAATGACTTTTATTCATTTCTGGAAGTTGTGATTGTGAAAGAGCTTTTTGGTCCTCACGGTGCATTTTTCTGAGTCGAATAGGGATGCTGAGTTTCATACCTCTCAAGATGGTGTGAATGAGTGGGGTCAGTGCCCTCATTCATTTACTGGCTGAACAGACCAGACCATTAGGAAGACCAGCTATGAGAGCTAACTCCGTGGCAATCCTGAATAACTCATATCTGGGTTTTTTTGCTTCGGTATTTTTTGGCTTCAGTGTATACCCTCTCCCTTTGCTCCTTAGCAGAAGATGATTTAAGTTGGCTAAAGTCATAAAGGCCTCAACCTGGATGCTTTAATTAAAAAAATAATAATCTTGTTTGGCCGTGCTGGGTCCTAGTCGCTGCGCGGGTTTTCTCTGCTTGCGGGGAGCAGGTGTCTCTTTGCAGTGTCTTCTCTTGTTTCAGAGCACAGGCTCTAGTAGTTGTGATATGTGGACTCAGTAGTGGCAGCTCCCGAGCTCTGGACACAAGCTCAATAATTGTGGCGCATTGGCTTAGTTGCTCTGAGTCACGTGGGATCTTCCCAGACCAGGGGTCGAACCCATGACTCCTGCTTTTGCAGGTGGATTCTTTACTTCTGAGCCGCCAGGAAAGCCCCTGGATGCTTTAAATTTTTTACCTCTTGTGTCTTAGACTGTTCGGAGACTCAAACGATGGGAACTTCTCCAGCCAAATGCAGATACTCAAATAGACATGAAATTTTGCGTATAATTTCAGTGGTTTGATTCCCACTCCCCAAGTCTGTTGGACCCAGGCAGTGTTTCATTTGGGCTGCAGATTCTGTACAGGGAAGTACTAGAAGATCATTCTGGGCAGGAACTCAGATGGAGATTCCTGAAGGGCAAAGCAAGAAACTAGAACTTTCTACTCTAAGTTATGGGGAACCATTGGAAATTTCTGAGAAAAGTAATCTAGCAACAGTTTAACTTGTAAGTTTGAAGGCAAGAGACTAGATTAGGAAGGTAGGTGCAAAATCGGGGCCAGCTGAGATTATCAGCTAAGGTAAGAAGCTTTTAAAAGGTGATCGCTACAAAAGAGAAAGTGATCTTGTGGGAATCAGGTCACCAGACTGTCTTGAGCTGGTTTCCATCCTGGATTCAAAACCTCCTAGCTGTGACTTCCCATAGTTGTCACTGTGTGCCTCTTCCCAGCTGTTGGGCATTGTTGAGGGGGCATTCAGATGGTTCTAGTAGTAAAGAATCCACCTGCAGTGCAGGAAACATGAGCCTCAGGTTGGATCCCTGCGTCGGGAAGATCCCTTGGAGGAGGGCGTGGCAACCCACTCCAGTATTCTTGCCTGGAGAATCTCATGGACAAGAAGCCTGGTGGGCTACAGTCCATGGGGTTGCAAAGAGTCAGACATGACAGAATTGACTTAGCACACTCAAGAGGGTACCAACTCAAGCAGCTGGTACCCTTTAAAGAGAATAATTTCCAAAATCAGTATTGCTCCACAGGCTGTTTACTTACTCTGTTGGCTTCTATTTCCTCATTGCAGTTGTTTTTTTTTTTTAACCAGTCTGCTCAGCCTCTCTGTATCCCAGGCTTACTTAAAGTCTCCTGCATCTTTATCTTTGTCTCTTCAGTCACAATCCACTTTATCCACTGCTGCCAGATTCACCCTCCTGAGGCTCGCATCTGATCCATGCCATTTGTGATCACAGACCTCGGCTCAGATGTTCGTAGCTCCGAGTAAAGTCTTTGATGACTAATTTCTGAAGTACTTTTGATCCCACCTCTTCTCCTCCGTAAGAACCCTGTTTCACAAACTTCTCAGTCTCTTCCCTGCATCTTCCATCTCTCGCTCTCCGCGGGTGCTTGCTGCTCAGCCTAGTAATGTGATCCTGTCTTCCCATCCCTTTCTGACAAACGTTCTTCAGGAGTTATCCGTGAGCTTAAGAAATAAAATCCAACTCCCTAAAGGAAAAAAACAACAAACAAAAGACTTCATTATTTGGTTTCAAAGCCCTTGTCCTTGAGCAGCCATCCTTTTCTGCTTCTTTCTAGTCAGAGTTCATTAAAACGTGTAAAGTCTTCATTATCTCCCTGGTCATGGGAAGCAAAAACTTCGTTCTTGCTTTCTTGTCCTCCCCCTTGTGGACCTAGAAAATTGCCATGATGTGCTGATTCTGTCCCTGCTGGATCACATCTCTTCTCCGTGTCCCTTCTGTCACTACCCTCCAGATGTGTCTGCTGGCCTCCTTTGTTAGGCTCCACCACCTGTCTTTTCACACTCCGGTTCAAGATGCCGCTGGCTGTCACTATAATATTTCTCGAAAACAAATCTGATTGTGTCCTGGTCATATGTCTTCTCAGTCAGGCTATTTAAAACTGAGTCCCTCCCCCACCTAGACACTCTCGATATCGTTTACTTGTCGTACTTACCTTTTCTTTTCTCCCTCCAGCAGCTGTCTCCCCGCACGCTGTGCAGTACCCTGAGTTTGGCTGTGTGTTGTCTGCTCTCCACCCTACCCCCCAGTGTAAGCTCCGTCATAGCTTACAGTGGTATTTTTATCAGATCATTTTTTATCTCCTGTTTACTGACATAGCCCAAGTGTCTGGTACACAGTGAGCATTCCGGAAGTATTCGTTGAATGTAATAATGTCAGTCCCCATTTTCAGATTCCCATCCGTCTCCTTCTGCAAATAGGATGAGACCCAGATACCCAGTTTTCCGAAGGCTCGCAGAGTCTGGCTCCAGACCCGTCCCCGCCTCTCAGCACTGACTCCCCGTCTCACCCAGTGTAGCTAACTCTGCTGGCTCCCTGGGTTTCTTACAGCTCCCAGGCAATGCCATATTCTTTCAGCCCGCTCTGTTCCTTTTGGGTCTCTTTCTCCTTCCACTTCCCCTCCTCCCCATGTAGGGAGAACGGTTCCGTCTCTCAAATCCAGCTCCAAATGGCACACCCTGGGGTCTTCTCCAGCGATGAAGAAGAGTCTGCCCCTCTGTCCTCTTTGCCTCTGTTGAATTTGGCAGTTTCCCCCGACAGCGGAATTTTCCACACTGATGCCACTGTCTTCTCCTCTAGACGTTGCCCAACCATGTCCAGTTCTTCGGTATATCTGCTCCAGGAAAGATCACTATCTGCCTCACTATTGAGTGGTCACGTAAGACAGAGATGGAAGAGAGGGGTCCCCATGCAGAACCCTGTAATCAAAGGGTTAAGTGCTTTCGCCATGCAACGTGTTGAAGTCGTTGGGTGCTCACCACTGTCCCCCAAACTGATGCCCCAACAGTGTTCCCTGATTCCATGAATGGAGGGGGCCGTTCCACTGACATGATCCATGGGGCATCAGGAATGATCTGCCTCCTCCCCCTCAACCACCCAGTCAGTCCTGGGTCCTGTTGACTTGGCTTCCCAGACGTCTCTAAAATTCATCCACTTCCTTCAGTCTTGCCCACAGCCCTCACCAACCTGCCATCATCTGTCACTGTTGCACACTGGCTGGCATGTGGTTGAGGTCCCATATATGGGTCTGGTTTTTTTTTTTTTTTTTCATTTATTTAAATTGGAAGATAATTGCTTTACAGTATTGTATTGGTTTCTGCCATACATCAACAGGAATCAGCCATAGGCATCCATATGTCCCCTTTGAGCTCCCTGCATCATAGAGCAAATTCCCACTGGGTATCTACTTCACACATGGCAGTGTATGTGTTTCACTGCTGTTCTGTCTCTTCCTGTTGAATAATTGAATCTCCTGAGTTCACACCACACTGGATGACAGCAGGCAGAACATCAGGCTGTAAGACCGAGCTTAGAGATCAGCCTGTGCTGCGAAGTCCAGGAGCTTTTCTGAAGGATTATGTTAGAGGCTCAGCAGAGTGGCTCTGCGCCGGCCTCAGCTCTAGATGTAACTGGACTTTCTGGACAGGCAGGTCCCTCCCGCCTGCCTTGATTTTTCCAACGAGGTTACTTTCTCTTTACCTCCCTGAGATCTATAGATGCTCAAGTACACTGGAAAAGAGTTTTGTCCCAAGTGATAAAAGGCGTTAGAGTGATTGTGGCCCTTAAGAAAGGGTCCCTGAGGCATTATGAGTTTGAAGGTCTTCATGTCCTCAAATGTCAAGTTGTTGGGATGAGTCTAGATGGTACCTAATGTCACTCTCAACTCTCAGTTTCTAAGAATTTTTTATTAAAGCAAAGCACCGGAACAAAAAGACCTAGAGGAATTACAGCAATTATAAGATCTACTGAAGTGTGATTCTGAAAACAGTCAATTGGATTTTAAGGTGGAGCCACTCATTCGATAGTGTCTAGTGCTTCTGCCCGTCTGGGTGAAGCGTCATCCTAGGAAAGAGCGTCGTGGGTGGTGTAAAATGTTGACATTGGAACGGACGGTTGGTAAATGTTTTCTCCCTCTTTTCTCAGCAGACGGTGTTATAGTGACAGCGTCTGCCAAGTCTTACTTGAGAAAGTGCTGGACCAGTAGTTACACTGGCTGTCATCTGACTCTTCTCACGCCCTGTCCTGGCCTTGTTGGGAGCCTCTGTGTCAGGAGGGCTCTGCTGCTCCTCTTCCTCCTTCTCGAGCCTAGGTTAAGGTTGGCCAAATCCGTTTTGGGTGCTCCAGATCCCCTAGGCTTTGGCTGACTGTCGCCAGCCTTTAGAACACGTTGGTATGACTTCCATTCCAAAAGGCAAAAAGAGAAACGGAAGTTTGGTCATGTGGTTTCTGTTATCTGTAACCATGGAAAACGTTGGCCATCTGTGAGGCTCCCGTTTTAACACTTTTCTTTCTCCTTTTTCCATCTCCTTCTCGGGAAAACAAGCTGAGGAAGTGGAGAGGCTGGCGGCCATGCGTTCTGACTCCCTCGTCCCAGGTACCCACACCCCACCCATCCGGAGGAGAAGTAAGTTTGCCAACCTGGGCAGGATATTCAAGCCTTGGAAATGGAGGAAGAAGAAAAGTGAAAAGTTCAAACACACGTCTGCAGGTAAGATTATTTGTTTGCCTTGATTTTTCACTGGGCATCTGTTGACTTCAACTTGGTAGGTTTGTTAGTAGAAAGTAGAATTTAATTACAGTTGGCTGCCTGAACCAAAGGGAAAAAAGTCAAGCCTTGGAATTGCTCTCGTGTGGAATGATTCTTCAGTGTGATTGAAAATGGCTTTCAGATCCTATGTGTTTTCACGAGTCTCGGGGTTTTCATTGTTGCTTTTCAGTTTATACAACCACCACTTTGATTTGATCTATAAATATCTGAACTTAGCGCTCCACCTTGCCCATACTTGAATGCTTTCATTCCAGCGTTGACATTCCATTTCTTATTTTTTCATCCTTATTTTCCCTTCTCTGGTTAAAAATCAACACAGAGCAGAAAGTAAGTTGTATATGGTCGTTGGCAGATAGGAATAGGTTTTTTTTTTTTATGGAGGAAAATTCTTGAATAAGTGAAGCATCATTATAAAATGACAAAGATAATTCTCTAGTTCATAGCCTAGTCGACAGCAAAGGAATCTGGGTAAACTCAGCATGGCGGGGGTCTGACAAGCACTGACTCTGGAGTCAGATGACCTAGCTTCAAGTTCGGTGCTGAAACTTGTTAGTTGCATGACCTTGGTTGATTGAACCTTGTACCCAAGTTTTCTTATTTGTGAGATGGGGTGAGAATGGTACCTTATTAGTAGTAGTAGTAGTATGACTAAGTATTAGTAGGATGTTCATGGTAACCCTTTATGTGCATATTTTTTTTTAAATAAATAAGAGTATTACAGAGAGCAATGTGTAGGGAAAGAAATGCTAAGAGTTCTGTGTTGGGTTTGAGATGGGATGATGGAGGAGCCCTGCAGATTCATTCTCTTGGTTTCATTCTGATTTTGATATGTAAGTACACAGGTCATCCGGGGCCACTCTGGGCCTTTTAGTTCCTTCTTACCCCATGTCCTGTTCTCCCTCCTCCTCAGAATCATCACCTTCTCTCTTTCTTGGTCCTCTTCCCGCTGTGGCTCACTCCCAAAGTGTGAAATAGGCAATCTGCTTCTCGTACCTTGTCTGCAGATCTGAGAATTTTCATGCTGGTTGCTTTGAGGAATGAAAGAGAAGAGAGAGAGAAAAGTTGCCAAGTCTTGAAATCTGTACCGGTTTTCACATAGTCATCCCCAGTTGCTGCGTTCCGTTTCTGAGATGGAAGCCTCAATGTCCTGTTGCCATCACTTGTTCATTCCTGAGAATGAACACGCTCCCAGTTCAGGGGGGTGGGGGTGCTCCAATGCTCCGATGCTTCTTGTGCACAAAGGCACCTGAACCGTTGTGCTGACTTCTTTAAGGTGTCAGAGAACTCGTCCTTTGATGGATGCAAATCCAGTGGCATCAAACTACTCATGAACCATTAAAGTCTGAAATTTTTTTTGTTTAAAACTTGAGAGAGAATGAACCTGTGAATTTCATGAATCTCTAAATTGTCACCCCGCTGACAGTCTCTTCACCTGAATGCATTCTCCCTGGTTTTTTACCATTATACAGGCTTGTTAAGGTGTCATAAAGTGTGTAGGTCATTTACATATCTCTAAACACTTCTGAGAGATTTTCATGCAAGCAAAACTCTAAAGGGATGGCTCTCCTATATCCCCCCAGAGTGAAACAGAAAAGGGCACTTACAGCATTGCCTTGGAGAAGAGAAATCTAAATGAAATATATTCTCAGGCAAAGTGAGGGGTCAGATGTGAACACGAAAGAAACAGGGAGTGTTCTGGAAGCACTGGAAAAAAATAATATAAAGATTCCACAGGTTCCTTTGTGGTCCTCCTGACTGTGCTATGAAAACAGCTTATAATGAAACAATCCAATATAATACATTTAAATAATTGCCATGTATCAGCATGAACTCCTGAACGATGCTGTATTGGATGCATTTCCTCTGGACAGTCACGAGCTTGGGTTGGTCCATTTGGCAAGACCGTAAGGCGAAGCTCCGATGCTGCTTGTGCACAAAGGCACCTGAACCATTGTGCTGACTTCTTTAAGGTGTCAGAGAACTCGTCCTTTGATGGATGCAAATCCAGTGGTATCAAACTACTCATGAACCATTAAAGTCTGAAAATTTTTTTCGTTTAAAACTTGAGAAAGAAGACCTGAGATAGGCAAAATGGCAACTTTAATCTTTCTTAGTATTAACTCTTCTTAGCAAGTTATTATAACCTCAGTGGCCAAACTGATTAATTTGGCAGATGAATGTAATATTTCCGTGTGTTTTATTTTATTTATTTTTTAAAAATGCATTTTGTTATTTGGCTGTGCCAAGCTTTGGTCATGGCACGTGGGACCTTCTATCTTCACTGCAGTGTGTAGGATCTTACTTGTGGCATGTGAGATCTAGTTCCTGACCAGGGATCAACCCCCACTCCCCTGAATTGGGAGCGTGGCGTCTTAGCCACTGGACTACCAATGAAGTCCCTGTGTGTCTTTATTTTAAAGGATAATCAGCTCCTGAATTAGAGAAAAGAGAAGATAGGCTATGAGCTCTCTATAAATCATGATAAATGGATGGGTTCTATGCTGCAACCAGCTAATCTGGTTTTTTAGTTTAAGTCAGCGGTGTGCACTGTAGTATATTTTGTTCTTAACTGGATTCAGAAATATTGTTCCTGATTTTTGTAAATAAGGAGAGACTTCCTGTGCTAGTTCTTAGCTTCACAGAAAAAAAAAAATTGACAACTGAAGGATGTTTAACATGATAAATTTGTGTGTATGATCAAATAGTACTTTGAAGTACAAACTTTCCAATGCGTGGCTAAGCGTCAAGTATTAAATATACAAGAGAACTGACTGATTGTGGGAATGTTAATTGGTTGATCAATTTTAACCGTTATGCAAATATTTGTCGTGTGTATGTGTATATGTGTATGTAACATGTTTTCATATGTACAACAATTTCCACAATTTTAAATACACAGAATAAGCCCAGATGTTAAAGTTGAAACTCCAGTACTTTGGCCACCTCATGCCATGAAGAGCTGGCTCATTGGAAAAGACTCTGATGCTGGAAGGGATTGGGGGCAGGAGGAGAAGGGGACGACAGAGGATGAGATGGCTGGATGGCATCACCGACTCTGTGGATGTGAATTTGAATGAACTCTGGGAGTTGGTGATGGACAGGGAGGCCTAGCGTGCTGCAAATCATTGGGTCACAAAGAGTCAGACATGACTGAGCAACTGAACTGATTACATTTATATTACATATTTGCATTTAAACTTGTGTGCTTTCTTGATTACACAAAAGGACATTAATACAATGTATACTTGGCCTATTGTTATTTCCATGGTGAGTTACATTTCTAATTTGCCAGAATTAGCTATACTGTAGTTTCCCTGTAACTCAAGTTACAGAATGCATGTGTCTGTGTATACAGCATTTTCAAAGATGCACCCAGAAATCTTGCTTTGTAAGCTGTATTAGCAATAAGAGAACCACATTGGAAAATGATGATCTCAACATTTTCCTCAGTCTTGGCATCAACAATTACATGAGTTTATCAAAGACCGATTTCCACGCTCCACGCTGCTCAAATGTCTTTGTATTCCAGGCTGAAGGCTGGTATCCTTAAAAGGTCTTCAGCATGAATTTTGGATGGTGGTAAAAGCCCAACAGGACAGGGAGCTTCCCTCAGAAGCATCTGGCATTACACGATGATAGGAATAAAACAAAAATGGATAGAACACCAAAAAATGGGACTGAAACGACTTAGCAGCAGCAGCATAGAGATGATCTTGACATGCCTTTCGGCCTGCCCTCAGATGCCCTGCCCAGGTCCTGCGAAGCACTCAGCCCGACACGTCCGGCTTCTGTGGAATCAGCAACAGGTGTCCACCCCACACCCCACGCCTGACCCAGGAGCAGAGACAGATGACAACATCCCATCCGAAATCGAGAGGGCCTCCCCCAAAATAGTCAACTGCAGCCATCTTCTCCAGATCACTTGAAAATGAGGACTGTATTTATAGAAAAGCAGAACTGGCAGGAATAAACTGTGAAGATGCCACCAAATTACGCTTTTGTTTCCTCTTGACAGAAAATCATAAGCTGCAGGAGTTGGCCCTGGAAATCCACCATGTGCCAACATTCCCTTTGTGCTTCTAAAGCTTTCCTGCATCCCTAGGGCTTGAACAACAATAAAAAATAATAATAAAATAATGTCCTGAGTGCCATCCACATACTGACACTGGCCGTGGAGTATGAGTGTGAGCGGAAACCGGACCTTGTGGGTTTGGCATGCGTGGTGTCGCTGGAAGAGGCAGACGATAAGATTACAAGAGTAAAGGTTAAGATCACACCTGTGATAGGACAGCGAAGGGAAGGTACTCAGAAGAATGGTGGAGAGGGGGAGCTTGAGGGAGCAAGGAGGCTTTCCTGAGAAAGAGAAATTTGAGCTGGGATCTGAAGGAGGAGTAAGAATTTAGAAAATTAGCATTCTGGGTAGCAGAAATGACATGTGCAAAGGTCCTGTGGTGGACAGAGCAGGAGTGAGCAAGCTAGGAAAGCAAAAACAGTGGCTAGAGAATGGAAAGCAAGGCGTATGGGATGGACTGAGGCTGGAATGGTTACCAGAGACGGGAGCCTCGCTGGTCCTGTATCCTGTAGGAAAAATTAGACAAGAGTGGGCGTGGCTGCAGGAAGACCAGTTAGGAGGTCGCTGTACAGGTGCTGGTAGGTTGGACTAATATTTGGTGATAGAATAATGGGTGGATTTAGGAGATGTCCTAAGAAACTAGTGACAGGAATTAGCAATGGATCAGTTGGCAGAAGAGAGAAGTGTCACATTTGACCCTCTAATGTTGATCTAGGGTATATGGTGTGGCCTTAAAAATGAGTCCTTTGGGAGAGGGACAGATTTGGAGGAGCGGAGGCGGGGCGGGGAAGTGCAGGAGAAACGGTTCTAATTTTAGGTCTGTGTTCTAGTGGACTTTGTGATACCCAGTGTTGGTGTTGAATATACCGAAGGCAGAGGAGAGGTCTGCTCTGGATTTACTTTGGGATCGTGTGTTGATTAGAGCAATGACCATATGTGAGCTTGGTGAGGGTGTGAGTAGGGAAAGGGAAGAAAACTGGGCTGAAGACTGTCTTGTAGACAGAGGAAGAATGTCATTGCTAGTGACTGGCCCAAGCGGCCTGAACCCGTGAAGGAGGAAGAAAGATGTAGGAGGAAAACCAGGAGGATGCGGAGCCAGGAGACAAACGTTTCAAGGCGTGGGAATCATGCCCTGTGTTCGTTGCCATGAAGAAGTCAAGTGAAAGAGGTACAGAAAAATGCCCATCGGCGTCAGTGATTCTGGTTGTCTCAAGTTCACTGGATGAACTTAGCGAGAGGTGGATTCTTTGGGAGTAGGTGCCAGATGAGTGTGGAGTGAGAATTTAGCAGGAAATGAGGAAGAGTAGGTTCTCACAATGTCTGGCTGTCAAGTGGAGAAGACAGACAAGACCAGAGTGGATGGTGGAGGACACAAATGAGTCTTCAGGGGCTTGTGTGGTGCATTTTGCTTGGGAGGGACCGTGTGTGTGCCTTCTAATCTGTTGCTGGCGTTTTATGATGAAGGGGACAGAAGCGGGAGGAGCCAGTGTGAGGAATCGAGTAGAAAGAGTTAGAAAATATGGAACCAAAAGGGTGAGAGGGCTGAGATGACAAGGCTAGTTGGGATATAGAGCACCGATGGGAGAGTTAGCATCCGCAAAGGGCTAAATAGCCGCCGCCTCCGGTGAAGCGAGGGAGTCAGAGGGCCTGGTTACCTGGTCAGGTAGGAAGCTGGAAGTGACCCTGAGTCTTCCTAGGTGATAAAGAAGATCATCTCCTACCAGGGAGGAGACGAGAAGACGTGCAGAGTTAGGCCCGCTTCAGGTCGACAGTGATGAATCTGCATGGCTCTCTGAGCACAGCTGTGGATAAAGCAGATAGCTGCGTCTGTCCATGGCTGGAGTTTTGCCAGATGGATAAAAGGGCAAGATAGACAACGGGGATTATTTATGTCAGTTTCCTGCGGCTGCTGTGACAAATCACTGCAAATTTGGAGGCTGAGAAGAGCAGAAAGTTCTTCTCTCATAATTCTGGAGGCCAGAAGTCCAATATCAAGGTGTTGGCAGGTTGGTTCTTCCCAGAAGCTATGAGGGAGAATTATCCCATGCCTCTCGTAGCTTCTGGTGGCTACTGGGCAGCCCTAAGTGTTTCCTGGCTGGTAGCTGCCAGACTTGAATCTCAGTCTTCACATGGTCCTCATCCCACCTGGTCTCTCCGTCTCAAATCTCAGGCTCCTTTCTCTTAGGAGGATGCCAGACATTGCATGAGGAATCCCTTCCACCTCCAGGATTGCTGTTGTTCAGTCCTGTCCAACTCTCTGCGACCCCGTGGACTGCAGCACACCAGGCTTCCCTATCCTTCACTATCTCCCAGAGCTTGCTCAAACTCATGTCCATTGAGTCGGTGATGCCATCCAGCCATCTTATCCTCTGTCATTCCCTTTTTCCTCCTGCCCTCAATCTTTCCCAGCATCAGGATCCTTTCCAATGAATCAGCTCTTCACATCAGGTGACCAAATTGTTGGCTCTTCAGCATCAGTCCTTCCAATGAGTATTCTGGGTTGATTTCCTTTAGTATTGATTGGTTTGATGTCCTTGCAGTCCAAGGGACTGTCAAGGATCTTCTCCAACATTACAGTTCAAAAGCATCGACTGTAGCCACAAAATTAAAAGATGCTTGCTGCTTGGAAGAAAAGCTATGACAAACCTAGACAGCATATTAAAAAGCAGAGGCATCACTTCATCAACAAAGGTTCACATAGTCAAAGCTGTGGTTTTTCCTGTAGTCGTGTATGGATGTGAAAGTGTGACCATAAAAAGACTGAGCGTGGAGGAACTGATGCTTTCGACTGTCCAAGACAGATGACCACATCCAGAGATGCTTAACTTAGTTACATGTGCAAAGACCATATTTCTCAGTAAGGTTCCACTGATGAAGGTTAGGTCTTGAAGATCTTTTGAGGGGATACAATTCATCCCAGTGTGCTCCTGGAATTTACATTGGGTAGGAAAGGAGAGGTCCAGTGGTTTGAAAAGAATTTTTAAAAATCAATCTTGAAAACACTGATGAATGAAGAAAGCAAGTTGTAGAAGGATGTACAGAGTAAGATACGTTATAGTTTTTACTGGCAGTATATATGCCCTGAAAACAGTGAATGGAGATGGGAAGGATTCCTGATAACTTCAACAGAAACTGTAACATTTTATTTCTTTTAAACAATATGAGGCAAAAAGGTCCAGTATTAATGTGTATCCTGGGTGGTGGGTTCGTGAATGTTATTCTCTACTGTTTCTGTATATTTGAAATTTGTGTAATTTAAACAAAAGAAATAGTTCTAATAAAAAGTGACTTTAAGTTCCAAAGAAGTCAAAGAATTTTAAGACGGTCAGTGGGATCAGTTGCCAGAAGGAAGCGGGAAGGACAGGAGCTCATGGGTTCAGAACCTCGTTGTTAAACTTGCCATCTTCAAGGTTATGGAGACAAAATGCAGACTGAAGCTTTGGAAGTGGGTGGCTGAGGTGGAGGAATAGGTCAGGAAGTTATCTAGAATGTGAGAAATGATCCAGTCCCATACGTAGGGCAAACACCCTATGTATCTCTCTTATCGCAAAATCTTGTGCTGATTTAATTTCCTATTTTCAATCAAGTAATGAAAGGAACTGTCCTTTGATTCTAGTGTTCAACTAATTGCTCATTGATACGTTCTTGGAAAGATTCTGTTTCTTTTATTCCAGTTGAGATGATTCAGCCCATAATCATTTCAGGCCAGTAAAGTACTGCAGTTTAATTCACAGAAAATCAAAGTTTGCTTTTTAAACGTTTACTCCAGCTATAACAAACCCTCATCTAGCACAGGTCAAGTTGTGTCGCAACAAGGCAGCAACTTTCAAGCAGGAGAGGTGGGCGGTCCATCTGCCCGCCGCACAGCGGGAAGCCCGAGCACCAGCCCCTGGGTTTTGTTTGCTCCGTGAGTGCTCAGACGTTCAGTCCTGTCCAACTCTCTGCGACCCCGTGGACTGTAGCCCGCCAGGCTCCTCTGTCCATGGGATTCTCCAGGCAAGAATACTGGAGCGGGTTGCCATTTCCTTCTTCAGGCGATCTTCCCAACCCAGGGATTGAACCCACATCTCTTATGTCTCCTGGCAGACGGGTTTTTTTCCACCCCTAGCGCCGTCTTACTTGGCTCCAGCCCCACCCAACCGCCAGCAGTGATGAAAGGCCAGGCCTGAAATGTGTTGGGAGCTCCCTTCCTATTAACAGTGTCCAAGAACAGTCTGCGTGATTTGTCCAGTGTTTTTCTGTATAGCGTGACATGAATACAACTGTGGGTAGGAGATGCTTAGGGACTCACGTGGGCATGGAGCGCCAGCCTTCTCCTTAGGTCCCCAGACTGATTGCTAACCTCTGAGCCACCAGGGAAGATAGTGAAGACAGTATAAATTGGATTCTGCCTTTGGACCTGGTGTGTTGGCTTCCTGGCTCTGAAGGGAGAATCTGTCACTGATATCCAGGACAGTTGGCCCCCCTGCTAGCCCCACCTGCCGATTCCTGTCTATTAGGGATCCCTAGCATGCTGTGTGATTGGGGCAAAGTGTTAGTTGCTCAGTCGTGTCTGACTCTTCTGCAGCCCCATGGACTGTAGGCTGCCAGGCTCCCCTGTCCATGAAATTCTCCAGTCAAGAATACTGGAGTGGGTTGCCATTCCCTTCTCCAGGGGATCTTCCTGACCCAGGGATTGAAGCCCAGTCTCCTGAGTTGTAGGCAGATTCTTTACCATCTGAGTCTCCAAGGAAGACCTGCAATTCCTAGAAGAGAGAGTGAAACCCTAAACTTTTCTTCCAGGCTTATCGTGACATTCTTTTCTGGATGAACTGAAAATCCCTTTCATAAGTGAAATCATTGCCTCAGATCCAGCACAAGACTGGCTGTGTTCACTGTGAAGACCCTCTAGATCATCACTTGCACTCTTGAGTTGGAAGTTTTTTTTTCTTCCCATTCAGAGAGCTGAAACTGATAGATTGAAAACATCAGTGATCATGAATAGACACGTGTGCTTGGAAGAGAGCTGGTTTAGGACTTTGTGCCCTAACTTTAAATAAAGTTCTCTTTGAGCAGTGCTTTCCCAGCTGACAAGGTAATGTTATCTACCTGGCCAGAGGTTAGAATTTCAGACTTCTGTAAACCATAGCAAGTCCAGAAATAATACCAGCTAGGCGTGTTGCACCTATGTATCTGTACCAAGCACTGCCACTGTCCCTAAAGAAAGCAATGGTGACAATAGACATGTCCCCCTGTCTCCCAAAGGTTATGGCCTTAGGGGAGAACCAAGTAATGAAGCCAGTAGTTACAACAAAGCATTGGGTTGGCCAAAAAGGCTGTTCGGGTTTTTCCATAAAATGGTATGGGAAAATCCAAATGAACGTTTTGGCCAGCCCAGTAAAAGTGATGGGAGACGCACAAGAGCTCCAGGAACTCAAAGGAGACAAAGCCAACTGCACTCTTAACTTACCAAGAAAGGTTTCCTAGAGAAAGGGGCATTTAACTAAGGAGTTAGGGGGTGAGGGAATCTTCTCTCCCAGTGGAAGGAAGCCTGGAAAAGAGGACAGGAGAGATTGGCTGTCTACAGCTGGCAGAGAGGTGGTGGTTGGGAAAGGACTGTTGGCTGAGAGGTGTTCAGAGCAGTGGGAGAAGAGGAAGAAGAGGTGGGCAAGGGTCTGCTCTTAGAGGTTCTCATGAGAACGTCATGGAGTTCTCATCAGGCTTTTTCCTGATGCATTATCCTAAGGAAGCTATTGGAAGACCCGCCTGTCTGAAAGCTCCTTTTCTGTATGATGGGGAAAGTTTGCAGAGGTACCCAGTGTTGTTAATGTAGCTTCTATACATTTGTGTTTGTAATGAGAGAAGATATGCTTGTGAGAGAATTAAGAGACCTCACTGCTGTCACAACCAAAGGAATACGAAGTATCTCTGGTTCTGGTAACAAAGGAAACTGGTTAGCAGATGGTTGATTATACTGTGAGCGAGAAATGAAGATGACCGAGACAGTTGCTGGAGATATTTAGGAGACAGGATAAGCAGGACTTGATTACAGCTTGGATGTGGGGAGTGAAGGAAGAGTAAAGAGCATGCTCTGGTTTCTCCCTTGAGCAGTGACATGCCAGTCAGATGGATGAAGGTACCACTTACTACATCGGCTTTATGGGGAAAATCGAGCATATATTTGGAGGCATGCTGGAGGGATATTAAATATAGATGGAAGATATTGAATACAGAGGACTGGAATCAAGAGAGGTCTGGTTGGAAATGCTGATCTGCAAGTTGTGGGACCTGATATTTGTTGAAGCCACGGAATAAAAAGTCCAAAGGAGAATGTCCCATGGGAAGCAAACAGGGGCTTTTGGAGCCCCCTGAGGTCCCCTGACCTGTAAGTCAGGAACACAGGCAGAGGAGTCTATGGAGAAGGTTGACGAGGCCCGCTAGAGTTGGGAGGAAAACCAGAAGGGGTCATTGGCTTCCTTGTCCAGATCTCAAGAAAGAAGGGGGCTCCAGTTTGCCAGGACCTGATGAGATAGTCAGGACTGAAAAGTGCCTGTTGTGTTCAGTGACAGCTCATCCCTGGTGTCTTTGGGAAGAACAGTTTCAGAAAATCCATATGGCTTGGAGTTTAGAACGCATATGGTTAAGGTATAAATGAGCGTTGAGGAAGCAGACTTCTTTTAAGGAGTTTGGCTAGAAGGGAGGAGAAATACAGAGTAATCACCAGAAGGGGTATGAGCTTAAGGGAAGCGTATTTTGAGATTGATTGGATGGTGTCAAGATGTGAACTTCACCTTCACATGGCTTTAGCATTCCAGGGGAAATGGAAACATCAGCACAGTGACTGTGGAGGCAGATTAAATGCGTCTCCACACATTTTTTCAGTGATGACAAGTCTCCTGATGAGGAAAAACAAACATGCAAATAATCAGAGCACTATTGAGCATCTGATTTTAATAAGAAATCATCAAGTTGCATCACTCTCAGCACCTGGCTGGATCACAGTTCTCCTTGTATGACTGGAAAATTCAGTTTCTTTAACAACAACAGCAAAAAGGCTGAGCATGGACAGGTACAGAATCTTCTTTCCCGCATACCCATCATGGCCCAGAGAGGGAACATCTAGGGGTTAGAAAGCGAAGTAGACTTAGTGGTCCTGTTTTTAAAGGACAGCTCGAGGAGGGACAGGCTAAAGGTTGTGAAAATCAGCCCCCACCTGGAGTGGAGACTGTATGGAAATCATTGTTTCCTGTTGAAGTGAACTTTACGCAGTGCTCTTTGCTTACATGTCAAGACTGTGAAGTCTTTGATGATGGCAATCCTGCATGCCTTTGCCCATCTGACCCCCAGTGTTAGGTAGAGCACCTGACATACTGGGTACCCAAGTGCAGTGGCTGGCCAACTGTATTATTGCTGCTGCTGCTAAGTCGCTTCAGTCGTGTCTGACTCTGTGCGACCCCATAGACGGCAACCCACCAGGCTCCCACATCCCTGGGATTCTCCAGGCAAGAACATTGGAGTGGGTTGCCATTTCCTTCTCCAATGCATGAAAGTGAAAAGTGAAAGTGAAGTCACTCAGTCATATCCGACTCTTAGCGACCCTATGTACTGCAGCCTACCAGGCTCCTCCATCCATGGGATTTTCCAGGCAAGAGTACTGGAATGGGGTGCCATCGCTTTCTCTGAACTGTATTGTTGAGGTCCTCTAATAGTCTGAAAGTGGAGAGGTGAGGGCAGTGATTGAAGCATAAGCCAGAAGGTGCCAGCCTTGGAAGAACTTCCATGATTGCTTTTCAGGTTATCAGAGTTCATAGGTCAGGTTATCTGGGCAGTGCTGTTGCTTGGGTTATCTGTTGCTTAGAATGAAACACCCCAAAACTTAGTGGCTTAAAGCAACAAACTCAGTTTATTACATTCTGTGACTGGGCTCAGCTGGATGGTTCTTCAGCCAGTCACCCCCAGGGCCTCTCATGTGTTTGCAGACAGATGGGACTCGAGGCTTCTGGGGCCTCTCTCCTTCTCTGGGTCCTCTCAGAGCCATTCCATGACGTCTCTTCCTGTGGTGTGTCCAGCAGGATGACTCAGGGCCCAAAGAACACAAACATAAAAGCTGCCAGGCCAGTTAAGACTCTTGTCCAGAGTTGGCTCAGTATCCCATTTGCAGGGTTCTGTTGCTTAAAAACAAGTCACTGGAGCAGCTCAGACTCTTTGTTGAAGCAAACCAAGCAAGAGTGTGAGTACCAGGAGCATGGTTCATGGGGTGCCGTTTTTGGAAGCCAGCAACCTCCATTGTCAAGGTGTAAGAAAACTGCAAGTTCTACTTACTCCCTTCTTTCCATGTATAATGTGCTGTAACAGTTTTGTTGATAACAAGAGAAATTGTTATAATCTATTGGGTTTTCTGTGAATGTGAAATATGCATGGCCCTTTCCATGTCATACTCTCACAACAGACCTCCATGGTGTTATTAGGCCCATTTGGCAGGTGAAGAAACTGATGCTTAAAGCAGCTAAATATTTTTCAGTTAGAAATGGCAGAGTAGGAAGTTAAGCCTGGCATCTTGCACTTCTGTTGCATTTTGGATCCCCGAATATGGGAACTCGTAATTTAGATGCTAAAACATACCATTCATTTGCACTAAAGTGATGTTACAGGATCCTTTCCTTTTCCTACTTATCTCTAGAAAGCTGAAATGTGAAGGAAGAGAATCTCATCAATAAACACTGATGCTGGAAATGATGATTTCTTTCTTGGATGCCCTTAGAGGCAGGGGTTAACAACTTACCCATCTTTGCATCGCACAATATCTAGCTCAGTGTCATGTACATGGCAGATGGTTTGTTTGTTTACTGACTAAGAAAGAATAAACTGAACTGGCTCCAAGCAAATACCATTCAAAACCATCACATTTCTGTTTGCCCTGGAACATGGCATCTTTCCGCTGTATGGCACGTAGAAGCAAAAGATGCCTGGATCAGGTGAGCAGTCATTGACGGCACAGGCTCCAGAGCAAGTGCTTGCTTTAGGGCTGGACATCTGCAGAACTGATTCTGGAAGGACACAGCTTTACAGCATTTGTGATAAGGTGTCTGCCTGGCCACTGACTTCCAAGGTAATCAGAAGTCCCCGTGACAAGGTGGTGTGAACCAGTGGTTAAGGCACAGACCCTGTAGCCTCTCTGCTCAGGCATCTCAGGAAAGTCCTTTGTAGTCTCTGACCTCAGTTCCCTCAGCTAAAATAGGAATAAAACCAACACTTCGTGAAGGTGTAAAGATTGAAAAAGGAGTTGTGGTAGCTCTTAGGATAATACCTTGAACATAGTAAGTATTTTGTAAGTTTTATCTGCCATTATTTTTTTCCCTAGAAGCGCTTTAGAAAGCAAAGAAACATCCAAGAGTAATGAAATACTTATTTCATAGTTTCAGTTTTTGAACGGTGTGTGTATCAGACGACAGTTGTGGTGAGCTCCTCTTAGATGTGTGTGTGTGTGTGTTCAGTCGTGTCTGAACTTTTGCAACACCATGGATTATAACCTGCCAGGCTCCTCTGTCCATGGGATTTCCTGGGCAAGAATACTGGAGTGGATTTCCATTTCCTTCTCCAGGATATCTTCCCCACCTAGTGATCAAACCCACGTCTCTTTTGTCTCCTGCGTTGGCAGGAGGATTCTTTACCAGAACCACCGGGGAATGTTTATCTGGATACTGGGTGTAGAGTTTGCTTTCAGACACCTTGTACAGTCCCACACAGCTGAAGTTTACCCTGCGTTTTCCTAGGTGCCCACAAGTTAGTTCGCTAAAGTGTTTCCTCTTCTCTGTGAATTTACAATTACGTGAACACACACAGTGGCCCCCGAGGAAGTACTTCATCCGGTTTCTCCTTTGCTACATCACAGGCAGAAATACTGATGGTAACAAGGGACTCTTGGGGAGAAAACAATGAAGGTGTAACCTCCTGAAAATCAGATCTCTGTGGCAAGTCCAGACGCTCAAAAGTAGACAAAGACACAGCCAGGATAACCGACCGTGGACTTTATTTTCCAAACCTGGACATCTTTGACAGTAAAATGAGATGTCATTACTACTTCAGCCAGGACAACAAGCATGAAATGGGTCTGTGCCAGGCAAGGCGGGGAGCATGGTGACTCTGTGCAAAGCCACCCGGACAGAAGCTACAGGCCCTGAGACCAGTTCTGCCATGCAAACACAGCAGACATGCCAGTTAACTTGAAGGGAGAGTGGAAGGGGCCACTGGGACTGAAACTCTTAAGAACACTCACACGGCCCTCGTTGTCTGCCAGTTCAGCTGAATTCATCAGCGGTCACGGAGTCTCTGCATCTTTGCAGAGTTCAGTGTCTGTCTGCAGCCCTCAACTGTGTCTCTTTTCTTCAGCACTTCTGCTGAATGTCTTGATTGGAAATTTTGTCCCAGGGCCAGTTTTTTCCACTAATCACGGATTCTCTCGTCCTTCAGCGCCTCTCCCCACAGTTCTTGACTGTGCCTGTCGTCAGCT
>SJYQ01093255.1:46777-138177 GCA_006410935.1 Redunca redunca
AAAGAGGCTAGGAAGTGTCAGGGATTGGGTAGCTCAGTAATGTTAGAACTGTCTCCACTTAAATTTTATGTCCTCTTAGGTTAGAACTTTTTGTGAAAGAAAAAAGTTTTTAATGGCTTGCTTCCCGGACTAATAGAAAACCAGAGGAGTTTTCAAGCTGAGCTAAAAATGAGAATATTTTTAGAAAAATACAGCAAGCACTGGGAGTACAGACAATTTGTTACATCAACATTAAATCAGAATGTGTTGAATAGCAATGGATTATTTCTCCCCCCGAGGAGAGGGTAGGATAGCATGCAGTATTTAAAATAGCTGGGTAAGAAAGTCCTGAGTGTCGCTCTTTTCCTGTACCCCAAAAGTGTTGAAAATTAAAAATATATATATAGCAGTAATTATTCTGAGTGAAGCTCTGCCAGTATTTGATGTCCTTGGTGTATCCCCATTTTCCTTCCTGAATGAGATTTTTTTTTCCTGGATGAAAGAGTTCATAAAGTGAAGGGTTCAAAATAGATGGTCCCTGAGGCCCCTGCCAGCCCTCATGTTCTTTGGTTTTAAATCAGCACATACGGAAAAAACATGTCAAATTTTATTAAGTTTTCTGTTACAGTCAAATATAGTAACAGGAGAAATGATGAACAGAGTATTTACCCGTTCTGTTAGCAAAATCTCTCTCCTGCACAATGCCCTCCCCAGCCACTGTTTCAGGCTATAATTGCTGGAAAAGGCTGTATGATGTTATCTGAAGACTTCTGTAAATAAGCAGAAAAGAAGTGTGGTTTGGCCCTGTAAATGCTGCAGCAGGTAACTTCCCTTACAGGGAATTCAGGAATATTATAACACCTGATGGCCCACTTGTCCTTGCAGTTCTTTTGCTAGAGTAACTAACAATTCATAAAGAATTGCAGGTAAGATCATTCTTACCACCTTTTCTTTTGAGCCACAGCAGATGGTATTTAAAAAGAACCCTTAGGAGCCAAGAAAGAGTTGTTTTAGGCCCAGGCACAGACTTGTGGGCATACCGCTGACAGCCCTCTGTCATGCACCCCACATTATTTTGCCTCTTGTCCCTGTTTATCATAAGGTTGCCCTTCTTTCCCTTCCTCCCCTCCTCTTCATCTGCCATCCTCTCAACATTTTCCTTCTCCTCCACCAGTCACCGATGGCTCTCAGAAAGCATCAATTTGCTTTATGTCAACATGCTGGAAATGTCTGACTATTGAAAACTGTATCTTTAGGATCCTAAAGATACAGTTTTCAATAGTATCTTTAGAGTCCTGAGGAGGAATACCGTTAACCAGCAATTTTGTGCTTGGGTAAACTAGTGAAATTAAAATATTTTGAAGGATAAAAATCTAAAAGAGTTTACCACAAACAGATAATCCCAAAAGAAATGAAAAAGATATAATTTAGGAAAAAGAAAGTAAAAGAATAGAATGTTGGAAGCAATAATGATCAAATAAATTGGTCAAATTTTTAAGTGCCTATTGTTTATAAAATAATAAAAAGTATTAATCACTGGAGGGTTAATTAGATAAAGGCGGAACTAGTATGCTAGGCTGTAGTTGTTGGTCAGTTACTGAGTTGCATTTGACTCTTCGCAAACCCATGGGCCGCAGCTTGCCAGGCTTCCCTGTCCTTCACTGTCTCCTGGAGTTTGCTCAGATTCATGTCCATTGAGTCAGTGATGTTATCTCATCCTCTGCTGCCCCATTCTCTTTTTGCCTTCAATCTTTCCCAGCAACAGGGTCATTTCCAATGAGTCAGCTCTTTGCATCAGGTGGCCAACATATTGGAGCTTTAGCTTCAGGATCAGTCCTTCCAATATTTGGGTTTGATTTCCTTTCGGATTGAATGGTTTGATCTCCATGGAGTCCAAAGGACTCTCAAGAGTCTTCTCCAACACCACAATTTGAAAACATCTGTACTTTGGTATTCAGCCTTCTTTATGGTCCATCTCTCAACATCCGTACATGATTACTGGAAAAACCATAGCTTTTGACTCTATGGATCTTTGTTGGCAAAGTGATATCTCTGTGTTTTAATACACTGTCTAGGTTTATCATAGCTTTCCTTCCAAGGAGCAAGTGTCTTTTAATTTCATGGCTAGAGTCACCATCAGCAGTGATTTTGGAACCCAAGAAAATAAAATTTTTCTACTATATCTTGTATATTAGATTACAACATATAGAGCAGAAGGATAAGACCTGAGTACAGATGTCTAACCTCACTGTATTATTTGGAAGGCGAGGATAAGGATTTGTTTTGAACTTTCAAAGTCAAGTAAGCATATTAAATATTCAAGTCTAACCATTAAAAGAATAGAAGTAGATACATAGCTTAAAATAGTTTAGAGGGAAAAGGAAAAAGAAAAGAAACCTCATGGTCTAAAAGAAGGAAAAATGAAAAATCATGATACTTAGTACAAATAAGAGCAGAAATAAACCCAAATATCAGTGATTATAGTAAACATTAATGGTCTGTATATACTAGTTAAAAGATTGGGGTTGCTAAAAAGTATATAACAACATCAAGATATAAGTTCTTTATGAAACATACCTCAAACATAAGGATATGGAAGAGTTTATAATAAAAGGACACAAAAAGATACACCAATCCGTTATTTTTTAAAAAGAATGTTTAACCCGGGTCTCCTGCATTGCAGACAGACGCTTTACTGTCTGAGCGACTAGGGAAGCCCTTATCTACCATTCAGTTCAGTTCACTCACTCAGTTGTGTCCGACTCTTTGCAACCCCATGAACTGCAGCACACCAGGCCTCCCTGTCCATCACCATCTCCCAGAGCTCACCCAAACTCATGTCCATCGAGTCAGTGATGCCATCCAGCCATCTCATCCTCTGTCATCCCCTTCTCCTCCTGCCCTCAATCCCTCCCAGCAACAGAGTCTTTGCCAATGAGTCAACTCTTCCATGAGGTGGCCAAAGGACTGGAGTTTCAGCTTTAGCATCAGTCCTTCCAAAGAACACCCAGGACTGATCTCCTTTAGGATGGACTGGTTGGATCTCCTTGCAGTCCAAGGGACTCTCAAGAGGCTTCTCCAACACCACAGTTCAAAAGCATCAATTCTTCGGCACTCAGCTTTCTTCACAGTCCAACTTTCACATTCATACATGACCACTGGAAAAACCATAGCCTTGACTAGATGGACCTTTGTTGGCAAAGTAATGTCTCTGCTTTTGAATATGCTATCTAGGTTGGTCACAACTTTCCTTCCAAGAAATAAGCGTCTTTTAATTTCATGGCTGCAGTCACTATCTGCAGTGATTTTGGAGCCCCCAAAAATAAAGCCTGATACTGTTTCCACTGTTCCCCATCTATTTCCCATGAAGTCATGNGCAATATGTGAACCGTAAACTTCCAGATGTTCAAGCTGGTTTTAGAAAAGGCAGAGGAACCAGAAATCACATTGCCAACATCTGCTGGATCATGGAAAAAGCAAGAGAGTTCCAGAAAAACATCTCTTTCTGCTTTCTTGACTATGCCAAAGCCTTTGACTGTGTGGATCACAATAAATTGTAGAAAATTCTGAGAGAGATGGGGATACCAGACCACCTGACCTGCCTCTTGAGAAACCTATATGCAGGTCAGGAAGCAGCAGTTAGAACTGGACATGGAACAACAGACTGGTTCCAAATAGGAAAAGGAGTACGTCAAGGCTGTATATTGTCACTGTGCTTATTAATATCAGGCAAAAATATTTTAAGTCAAGAAACATGTATAAAGTTGGATCATTATGTATTGATGAAAGGAACTGTTCATTAGGAAGATATAACAATTCAAAATGTATATCTAACCTCATAGTCACAAAATATATACAGCAAAAGTTTGTCAAACACAAAGATAAATGAATAAACTTATTAATGTATATCAGTAATTGATAGATTAGGCCAACGACAAAGAAGGATGTAGAAAACAAAAATACACTATTAACAAGCTGTAAGATGGCCAAAGCCCATCTTAAGTTTAGAAATTGAAAATTAATATATTTCATGGATTATTTTATGGATTAGATGTTTTATGAGTTATATTTTTGGGATTAAATAAAATTTTATTTTATAGATGAAAGAATAAATTATGCTCTATTAAATATTTGTGTTAGTTGCTCAGTTGTGTCCAACTCTTTGCAACCCCAAGGACTGTAGCCCACCAGGCTCCTCTGTCCATGAGATTTCCCAGGCAAGAGGTGGGTAGCCGTATTCCCTTCTCCAGGGGATCTTCCCGACCAAAGGATTGAACCCAAGTCTCCTGCATTGCAGGCAGATTCTTTACCATCTGAGCCACCAGGGAATCCCAGATATTTGAAATTGACTGAAAATATATTGCATGACAGATATATGTGAAACATTGCTAAAGCAGTAAAGGGAAATATATAACCCTAATTGCAAGCTTTAGAAAAGAAGAAAGGTTGAAAAGTTAATGAATCAGAAAACAATGAAACAGTAAAAAGATCTGTAAAACCTACAAACAAAAGACCTCTGAAATAGATAAAAATCTAACAAAAGTAATTATATAAAATAAAGACACAAATTTTTTAAAATATCAGAAATAAAAAGAACATAACTACAGAGCTTTTTATTCAGAAGAAAAAACTGAACTATTTCATACCAAAAATTTAAACCTAAATTAAAGAGACTTCCTGAAGATAATATATAGTACCAAAATTGGAGCTAGTAGAAATAGAAAATCTGAATAAACTATCAAAATAACCAGTATCCAAATTAAATCAGTGGTTTAAAAACCATCCTTTTCTAAAACTTTTTTTATTGAGATATAGTTTACATACAGTAAGTTTCCCTTTTTCGTGTACAGTTCAATGAGTTTAATTATGTATAGAAATATAAACCCCATCACAATTAAGACATAGAGTAGATTTATTGCTGTTAAAAATTTTCCTCCTGCCCTTTTTTAGAGGGCTCTCGCCCACCCCAGGCCCAGCAATGGTTGATTTGTTTTCTGTCCTCATGGTTTTCTCCTTTCCAGAATGTTACATAAATAGAATCAGAAAGTTTGTAGCTTTTTCAAAATGCATTCGGATTCCTTTGCCATGATTTGTTTCTTTTTTCTTATTAGCAGTATTCCGTTACATGGTCTTGCCACACTTTATTCAGTGAACCAGTTGGAGGGCTTTGGGGTTTTGTTTTTCTAGTTTTTGACAATTACACATAAGCATGTCTCCATGTCACCTGGGTAAATCACTGGATGTGCAGCTGCTGGACCGTATGCTAAGGGTGAGTTTAATTCCATACGACACTGCCACCCTGTTTTCTAAAGGGGCTGTGCCATTTTGCCTCAACCATTTGCAAAGTAATGAGTTCTGGCTGCTTTGCATTGTCACGGACACTTGGTATGGTCCATTCTTTTTTCTGGTAGTCGCTCAGTTGTGTCCGACTCTTTGTGACCCCATGGACTGTAGCCCCACCAGGCTTCTCAGCCCATGGAATTCTCCTGGGCAAGAAGACTGGAGTGGGTTGCCATTTCCTTCTCCGGGGGATCTTACCCCACCCAGGAGTCTCCTACTCTGCAGGCAGATTCTTTATCGTCTGAACCTCCAGGGAAGCCCTTCTCTGGCTTAAGCCATTCTAATAGGCATGAATGACATCTCACTGTGGTTTAAATTTGCATTTCCCTGATTAATGATGTTAAGCATCTTATTTACTTACCATTTTTATATCTTTGTTCAACTCTTTTAACCATTTGTGCCGTTTGTTTTTCTATTACTGAATTTTCAGGTTGCTTTATATATTCTGGATAGAAATTTCATGCAGTAGTCTGGGGGAGAATGAATACATGTATGTGTATGGCTGAGGCCTTTTGCTGTTCACCTGAAACTATCATAATATTGTTTGTTAAGTGGCTATACCCCAATACAAAATTAAAAATTAAAAAAGAAAGTTAGATTACAGTAAACTTCTTTTGACTGCTGAGGATACAGAATGATTTGTTCTTTAAAGATTTTTTTATGTAGATCACTTTTAAATTCTTTACTGAATTTGTTACAATTAAAAGGTTACATATAGTAGTTTATAGTTACCTTTCTGTAAAATATAGAAAAGATCTTTAGACCTAGATGGTTATTTACATAAATTCTACCAAACTCTCAAGGAACAACTGCAAATTATTCTAGAACACAGAAAGGAGAGAAAGCTCCCAGTCATTTCATGCTATAATCACAAACAGAGCTAAGAACACATTGTAAGAAAGGAAAATTTGTAGGTCACCTTTACTTGCAAACTAAAGTAAATAAATTTACTTTATATGGAATAAATATTACCAGACTAAAGTTTGGTATAAATATTACCAAACTAAATCCAGTAATTGAGGAAAAAAATCACGTCCTAGGGTTTACCTATCCCAGGATGGGTTAACATTAGATACATTGGTTAACATGTATTAATGTAATTTGTCATGTGATCATATTAAAAAGAAAATCTTATAATTATCTCAAAAGAAGAAGCAAAACACTTAATGAAATTTAATATCTATTCATGATATTAAAGAAAGAAAAAATGTAGCATGTCACAAATAAAAGCTAACTTTTTTAACCTGGTAAACGGCACCTACACGACGCACCATGCTAATGGTGAAACACTGGAAGAATTTTTTTATGATAATGGCTAAGAGAAGACTCTTCACTCTCACTGCTTCTATTTAACCTAGCCTAGGGGTCCTACCTAGAGAAATGAGAAGATGATTTCTACAGAGAATCTATGTGCAAGAGACTCTAGAGAGCTCAGAACTGATGGGAAGATTTGGCAAGATTGCTGAATATAAGATTAATAAGGTGTGTATTTATCATATAATATCACTTGTAATCAATAGAGGTCATACATACCAGCTAAAAGTAATAAGAAAATACAATGATACTTTTTAAAAAGACTGTTCTTTGCAGGGTTCAAAGCCACCGGGGGCTGTGATTCTGGTTTCTACAGTTGATTCTCTCGTTCACCCCAAAGGGCCCGAATCCTCTGACTTTACAAATAACCTGTTTCCCGGTTCTGTGCTCTGTATGTGGATATATTGACTCCTTTGATTTTATCCCCAAACCTTTATAAAGTAATTACTATGTTACTAATGACTTCCCTGGTGGCTCAGATGGTAAAGCGTCTGCCTACAATGTGGGAGACCCAGGTTTGATCCCTGGGTGGGGAAGATCCCTTTGGGAAGGAAATGGCACCCCACTCCAGTACTCTTGCCTGGAACATCCTCTGGATGGAGGAGCCTGGTAGGCCGCTGTCCACAGGGTTGCAAAGAGTCAGACACGACTGAGCGACCTCACTTTCACTATGTTGCTTACTTTTATCTAGCACTTATTTAAGAAGTTCGCTTTTTTAGATCTAGAAAAGTTCCTCTCTACATCGGTTCTCCAGAGCCTTCTAAACATGGATCAGATAGTCATTGTGACCCCACTTTCTGTGTATAACAGTCTTTCCTCCCAAACTTTGCCACCTTTGACTCTGAGCCTTTGGATATCGTAATATTGTCCCCACAGTAATCCTAAAAAAGGCCTCTAAGCTCAACTCAACATTTAAATGACTGCCTTGTCTGCAGGAGGACAGAGGACACAACATAATAGATAATAAAATACTTCCTCATGTGCTCGCAGAGCCAGGACAGCGTGACACCATTCAACTCTGCGTCGCTTGAGCCTAACAGAGAGTCTTGTGAAAACACGGTGCCAATTATATTTTTAAGCAGATTATACAGAACTTCAGAGGACCAGAAAACAGAGTGGTTTATTTTAGATTCTCCACAAGCAGGTAGGGAAGGTGCTGCTTTATCCCTTCTATCTGTTTTCCCTTTGCGGTCACTGTTCAGTCATAAAGTGACCTCCAGTAGGCCCTCCACTGAAATTTACCAGGACCAGATAAGAGTGCAAATGCAGCCACCCTCCCACCTTGGCCCTTAGTCTGACTCCTTCTCTTCCTACCTAAGGCCCATCCCCCCAACCGCAAGGAGCCTCTGAGGCATATGTGTGGACACCAACCAGCACAGCTGTTCAAGACCCATCTTCTAGAAGACCTTGGCCATCTGGACAAGGAAATAAATGCTCCCAAGTGCCCAGTATCCAGAGTGGGGTTTAAATGGTGATGCAGCTTTCAGATGGACATACTCCCTTGGCCCAGACAGCTTACCTGTATGGAGGAACAGAGTTGTTCTTCTTGGGCACCAGGCTTAGGACAGGCTTTCTCTGCTTCCTGCAACAAGCATCCACCAACTCGTTTCCTGAAGAATTCTGACGCAATGCACTGCCATCTTTTTAGGTATAATCATAACGTGTAAGAACTTGAAGAGACCTTCTTATCCAAACTTTTCATTAACTGAGGAAACCAAGGCCAGAGAAATGAACTGACTCGCCGGTAGTCATATAATGGGTCAGAATTAAACATGTATTAGAAACCCAGGTCTTTCTCCAGAGACCAGATGGTGTATTTCTCGTTCCTGTCCTTCTAGCTCTATTCAGTGCCTATCACTATAGTTTCTGAATGCTTTCCAAATAGTTTTGCTTTTAGCAAAAACTATGTTGCTAGTGAATAAAATTTGTATATTGTAACCACAGTGGAAGGGACTCAAGTGGGAAGGGCAGAGGAAAATGTACCCATATGCTCTGCAGCATCTATGTAATTTAAGTTTCTCCTAATTGTGAAATAATAAATTCCCATGTGATGAATGGGATATGTCTTTTAGAATCAGAAATGGGCACTGGTGGACTATCTGATGGGTTGAAATGCCAGAAACCACGTAATACAGTGGAAGGAAATAGCTTTGCGTTGTTGATTTTGTTTAAAATCCATCTTATCCCTTCAGAGAGCCCTCCAGAGTAACATCCCCCATGGATCCCCCCCTGGATCCAACTTGGCATCACAGATCAGCCATTGCTCATTCTTGAAAGCTATAGCTGTAGTTTACTGAGTGTATTTTTACCCAAGTGAGAAGAGAAGGACGAAGATAGCTGGAATCTCTTTTCATTTTATATTGATTGTTCTTTCAACAAGTATTTATTGAATAATTTGGTATATGCTAGGTCCTGTGTTAGGAACTAGGAATATAAGGTAACCAAGATAGATACAGTCCCTGCTCTTAAGTAGCTTCCAGTCTGTTGGGGCGAATTATATGAGACCGTCGAGAGGGTAGGGAGGTGTGTAAAACTGAACAGAGTTCTAGGAAGCCCCTGGTAGAGCAAGAAACAAAAAGGAACCCTGTGTCTTTGAGCCTGTGTCTATTTTGTAAATAAGTTGATTTGTATTACTTTTTTAGATTCCACATATTAGTGATAACAGCTATTTGTCTTTCTCTACCTGACTGACTTCATTTAGTGTGATAATCTCTGTGTCCATCCTTGTGGCACAGATGGCATATTTCATTCTTTTTTATGACTGAGTAGTATTCCTGTGTGTGTGTGTGTGTGTGTGTGTGTGTGTGTGTGTGTACACATGCAGTAGAATATTACTTTCTCCATTCATCTGTTGATGGACATTTAGATTACTTCCATGTCTTGTGGTTACCAAAGGGGAAAGGGGAGGAAGAAGGATAAATTAGGATTGTGGAATTATTAGATACACACCACAATATAGAATAACCAACAAATATTTACTGTAATAAATAATACAAATAAATACAACTGTGCTGTTTACTGTATAGCACATGGGAAACTAGTATCTTTAATAGGCTGTAGTGGAAAAGAATCTGGAGCTGTTTACCTGGAACTAGCACAGTATTGTAAACCAACTGTACTTTAATAAATAAAGTTGTAGAGAGAGAAAAGGAATGACTGGGTAAACAAATGCACTCCACTGGGCAAACCACGGTGGAGATGCTGGGTGCTTCGTCACTGAATATGGCAAACGGTTTTCATCTTCATCGAGAAAATAGTGAACTACAGCCTGAAGGCTCACATGAGAAGTAACATTTCCATATTTAAAAGGCTTTAGAAATAGAAATCTAGAGGAAATTATGGAAGAGTCTCCGATTTTAAAGCTGCTGAGCTTTAAAATAGACCCTTTAGCTTAAGGTGGTTTAGCCAGGATCTTGTTTGTAGCTCTGAGTGATAAACTTAGGAAACCCCTCAGGGTCTGTCCTAGCTTGATTTACCTTTTTGTGATTGACAGTGCGTGGTGATGCTGAGTAATATGCGTCTACTTGATTATTTAGAAACTGGTGGTACAGTGCTGAAAAATGTTGTGAGATTTTTGTGGAACTCTGGGTAAGATATATTAATAAGTAAATCAAAAGCAGCTCACTTTTATTACACTTACTTCATAGTAGACTCATATGAATTACAAAGAGGAGGTATTTTCTGAGCCAGCCATGTGGTCTTATGTTTATATATTTTTTGCAACAGCTTAAGAAAATGTTTAGTATCTAGGTATATTTAGCCAGAAGAATACCAAATGTATCCAAGTCCATAAATAGACGGTGAAGCTAAAAGTTATGTGAACAAATTGTCTTTCCAGTTATGAGAAATGGTCAATACCTGATTGTTACATACCCGATTGTTACAATCATTGTTACAATCATTCATTCACTCAGATGGTAAAGAATCTGCCTGCAGTGTGGGATACCCAGATTAGATCCCTGGGTTGGGAAGATCCCCTGGAGAAGGAACTGGCAACCCGCTTCAGCATTCTTACCTGGAGAATCCCATGGACAGAGGAGCCTGGAGGCTAGAGTCCATGGGGCCGCAGAGAGTCGGACCCGACTGAGCGACTGACACACACACGTGCCTGTTATTGCCCCTCCAGCCAGCGCAGGACACCAAACACCAAGACAGGGAAATCACAGTTAAGTACGTTTTAGGTCAATTTAGTTATTAGCAGTTATACCCTCAACGGTGAAGAGTTTACTCTGGCTTAGAGGGTAAAGCATCTGCCTGCAATGCAGGAGACATGGGTTCGATCCCTGGGTCGGGAAGATCCCCTGGAGAAGGCAATGGCACCCTACTCCAGTATTCTTGCCCAGAAAATCTCATGGACAGAGGAGCCTGGTAGGCTACAGTCCATGGGGCCACAAAGAGTTGGACACGACTGAGCGACTTCACTTTATACCCTCCATGCTAATTTGTCCAACTTAGTGGAAATAAGACAAACTAACAGACTGAAAACAGGGGTCTCTGTGCCTCAAATGAATTCAGCTATGGCTAAAATGTGTTCCAGTCTCTAACGCTGAGTGTGTTCCAGTCAGTGTCCTGACTGCAGTCTGAAACAGTCAGGTTCTTCTGTTAACGTTACATTGATGAATAGCACTTCGGTGAGGCAAGGACAAACCGTGGACTGAAAACCAGAATGGAAATTAAAACGCCCCAGCAAATAGGCTTGGGGGCAAGGCAGAATCTGATTTTGAAGAGCCATTCTTCCAGCAGGGTCTGCTGTTTTTATTTTAGATTCAAGTTAGCTGAGCAGGCTTTTAATTTTAAAATTAAAGCATATTAACTGCATCATACCTTTCCCCATGATTGTATTTTTTTAATATAAATTTATTTTAATTGGAGGTTAATTACTTTACAATATTGTATTGGTTTTGCCATACATCAACATGAATCTGCCACGGATATACACATGTTCCCCATGATTGTATTTTTAAAATGGTGATGCAGCTTTGTGGTTTAGAGAAGGGATCAGGATGAGGTAAGGAGCCCAGAAAAAAAAGGCTAAAGATAAGAGAGATGAAGCGCCAAATTGATATGTGTATTGGAGAACACAGATCAACTGCGAAGTTTTGACACAGAGGAGAGTATAAAGTTATATACATCTGATGATAATTATGTACCACAGAGGTCTGCAGCGTTGTTTCATCCCTTCTCTCTTCTCCGTGTGGACTGAATGTTGTGTCCCTCCAAATTCATATGTTGAAGTCCTGAAATAAGCAAACAAAGAGCTGAGCATATTTCAGCGTGAGTGGTCTAAGTTAATGTGTCAGCGGTAATCCTCGTACCACCCTCGACACTGGCTCAGTTTGGGTGATGCTCTGCTAAGTCTACAGGATGTAAGTTAAAACAGGCATGGGCTCCACCTTCTTTGGGTTTTGGTTTATTTTAGTCACTGAATACACAGGAGACCCTAGTCTCCAGAATATCCTGACTTTGTGGCATTCCTATGCAGGAATAGAGAGACTAACAAATAAATAAATAAACCTACCCCCAAGGGGTAAGGTCATCCAAAGATTTCCGTGTGTGGAGGATGCAGGTGAAAAGTAGAGGAAAAGATCTGACCTTGAACTTAACTTGGAAATATGCTTGATACTAAACGTTAACAGTTCAAATGGATCATATTAAAGCTTTCTGTTAGATCAGACTTAAAATGTAACTGGATGACTTATCAAGAAGAATTAGGTTTTATCTATTGTTATATCTTCTTTCGTGTCTGTGCGTTAAGTCATGTAAGTACAAGAAATTGAGTGGGTAGGAACCATTACAGTTTTTGAAAATCAAAAGGTATATAGAAGGGCCAACTCTTCTGATCTGCGTGTCCTTTCTTTGAACTGTGTACCTTCTAATAGCCAGTGTCTGAAATAATCACAGTGGCAGGTGACATTCTTTTCCTTTGTGCTCTCTCTGTTTTAAAATTCACCCCCACAAATGATGTGAACGTTTGAGGTTTTTTATGCCACTCCACAGTCAGCCAGTGGATTAGGCTACCTCCAGAGGTTAAAATGAGAGTGTTTCTGACCCACACTTTTATTTCCCTCTCTTTCTACCAGCATGCTTTTCTGAATAGAAATCAATTGATAAGTTAAATAAATATAGCCATGTCTTTCCCACTCCTCTGATATTAATGCTGTTATCCAAAGAGAAAATAAGTGATGGGCTCCTTCACAAGACTCTAAAGTAAAAATTCCTCTTCTGGCTGGAGATTAATGTGTCAGATCTTTCAAGTACACAGGTTATTAGAAATCGTCAGACAGCCCTTAGAAAGCAGAGCCTGAGGAGGGAAGGCTGCTTACGCATGTATCATCATTTTTACTCTTTAACATAGGCAGATCCTGTTTAGGAAGTTTCTTGGGAAAGCAAATCAAATAATGACACTGTGGGTGTAAATTAATGTTAGTAATTAGACTTGTGAGGTTGTGAACATTGTAAAAAAAAAAAAAAAGATGATCATTGCATGGAAAAGAACAAGTACAAAGATATGAGGACATGTCAAAATGAACTGAAGCTTGTACAGGTTGGTCATTTTTATTTGTTTCTCAAATATTCTGATCTGGGGTATAAAGCAGTGTTGTGACAGATTTGTTTATTAAGTGTAGATTTTATGTTATTTTTAGGGAAGAGCTGCAGGTGTAGAGATGCCAGGAAACATAACAAGGAGGTTGGATCTCTTCTGTGAATAGTTTCAAGAGGGATGTGGTTTCTCCCTGATGCCATGCGTGACCTCTGGAATAGTGAAAAGACCCTTTCTTGCATTTGTGCTCCAAAGGAAAAAACAGGGATGGCAGATAAAGGCAGGATAGCGTAAGTTTTAGATGCATAGGGAAGAACTAACGTGACATTATGCAGTAGAAAAGACAGCCTCTGCACTGTCATTAGCATTCGTACTTGGAAACTGGAAACTGTGTTTCCTATCAATGCAAATTTAGACAAGTGAGGCATACCCACTATTTTTTCCAGAACAAAGGTATTAACTCCTTGCAATCCACAAGGCTGCAGATAGGGTCAGTTTGAGTTCCCCTGAGCTCTGCTGGGATTCTAGCCAAGGAATGCTGTTTCTAAATCTCCAAATGTTCTACTGGATTTCTTTTTATGTTTTCCATAGAGAACGGGAAGCATTGTACCTTTTACAGATGAATTTGTTTCTAAGAAAATTGTATCCAGGTTGATGGGAATTGATAAGTACAGTGCTCTCACGTTGTCAATCTGTAAATCCGGTTGATTTCAGCTCCTGTTTATTTGAAGGTCATGTTCACTTTTATCTAGTTCCAGTGGCTGCTTCCTAGGCCAACCACTGTGTTCTCTGTCTGGAATTTCACAGTAGCCTCCTATGGTCTATTTCTGCGTACACTTCGGCACTCAATAGTCAGGTCCATATAGTCAAAGCTCTGAGTTTTTTCAGTAGTCACATACAGATGTGAGAGCTGGACCATAAAGAAGGCTGAGCACCAAAGAATTGATACTTTCAAACTGTGGTGTTGGAGAAGACTCTTGAGAGTCCCTCGGATGGCACGGAGACCAAACCAGTCAACCCTGAAGGAAATCAAGCCTGAATATTCATTAGAGAGACTGACCCCAAAGGTGAAGCTTTAGTACTTGGGTCACCTGATGCAAAGAGCCAGCTCACTGGAAAAGACTCATGCTGGGAAAGATTGAGGGCAGCAGGAGAAGGGGCTGACAGAGGATGAGATGGTTGGATGGCATCACCCACTTAATGGACATGAGTTTGAGAAACTCCAGGAGATGGTGAAGGACAGAAGAGGCTGACATGCTGCAGTTCATGGGGTTCTCAAAGAATGGGACAAGACTTAGTGACTGAATGACATCTCTGCCCTCTAACTACAGCGATGATATAAAAGTAAAAATATGGTCAAATTCCCTCCTTAATACATCCTGGTAGCTTCTAATACACTTGTAGAGACCTGAGTCTTTGGTGTGGCCGGAAGGCCCTGCTGGAGCTCGCCATGCCTGCAAGCCTTCTGCACCCCTTCACCCGATCACTGCAGCACACAGCCTACCCCATGCTCTTGGTTTCTCTCCCATCACCTTGGCACGCGTCGTCCTGGTGTTCATCCGAGTGAGCTCTTAGGTATCCCTTTAGTCTTGTCTCGTGTGCCTCACTCAGATATCCTCCAGCTTACATCAGGCACCCCTTCACAGCTCTTCATCATACCTTTCTTTCTCAAGGGAACTTTTTCAGTTCACTGCCATGTCTCCTCTGCTAATGGCCTAACAGTTGTCACCCCCAGTAGACTACAAGCTATAGGCCTTCTGTCTCTTCAGTCCTAGATGTTCCTGGCATGTAATAGGTGCCCAGTGATAGTTGTTGAATGAATCAGTGAGTGATGAATAGAAACATCCCCACGGAAGTGACCTAGACACCAGGGGTTCACACTGGAGCCTTTCGAGCCGCTCGTGACGGAACAAGTCCTGTTCCCATGATGCTGTGTCTGAGGTATAGTCATGAGAGTTCCTGCTTCTCATCAAAAATCACTCCTGATAGAGATAATCTGTTGATATATTACATGCGAACCCTTTTACCTTCTGCCTCTGAAGAGTGTTTAAGGATTTCTAAATAGGGATGCAAGATAACTTATCTGCTAAAATCCAAACATAGGTATATTGACCCAGTAAAATGGCAATAGCTTTCAACAAAAGCTATTCATGTGTAACATATTTTTAAGCTTTTACTTTATCATGATAGTTTTTTTTTTTTCCAATTGGGAAAAGAAATAAAACAGACATTTGAAAATTAGCACCTGCCCCAGTGAATGTCTCCTGTAATTTCTCAGTCTTATGGAAGATGGTAAATTAGGAAGGGTGGCTGATTTAATGTCACAATCAGGGTCAGTTTTACTCTATATAATAACCAATTATATTTAAACAAGTGAACATTGTGCCATAAAATCCTGATGATGAGGGAATAGAAATAAAATTAATAAAAGGAAGCTACACTAATGCAGGGTTTCCCAGATGGAGCTTGTGGTAAAGAATCCGCCTGCCAATGCAGGAGACATAAGAGACACAGGTTCCATCCCTGGGTTGGGAAGATCCCCTGGAGGAGGACATGGCAACCCACTGCAGTACTCTTGCCTGGAGAATCCCATGCACAGAGGAGCCTGGCATGATACAGTTCACAGGGTTGCAAAAAGTTGGACATGACTGAAGCGTCTTAGTGTGGACATACACGTGCGCGCTCGCTCACTCACTCACTCACTCATTCATGGAGGGGACTGAAACCACTGGCAATACCACTACACTCAAGGCCACTCACCAGCAGAATATTTCATTTTCCTTGATTAAGCAAGGTTGTGACAATTTCAGACTGTTCTGAATCTTTTGTCCACCTGTCTCAGTTAATACAAGTAATTGAGCCAAGATACCATGTCTGAACAATCACATTAGAAATCTCAGGATCTTGGAATAAAATGTTTTTCTAGGATTTGCAAAAAAAAGAACTACTAGCCTCAATAAAAGACCTGGCCAGTGGTTTAATTCCCAACCCTGAAACCTGACAGATTGTCTGCTTATGGTAGACAAGTCACAAAACTATGGAGACACACTATTCTGTAAAGTTCTGGAGAGAAAATTCTGTTTTCAGTTCTACATACTCGCCTTCAAAACTCTATGTCCCTCTACCCTAGCCCCATATGTATGCACTGTATATTTATTCACGGATTCCTCTTCTACTCTACAATGGCACTCTTAAATTCCTTTTTCTCAGCTTCTTAAATCCTGAATAGTGAACTAGCTAGCTGGTTGGTATTTTAACATAATTGTTCTTCTACGCTGTGTGATTATCAGCTGGAGGAAACCCTCTCTAGATTGAACTCATCAATTGTCAAGCACTTTTGTGCAGCTGTGTATTGTAGGGAAGGCCTCTGCAGAAGATAACATGCTTGAACACTGTTTACACCTCCCCAGTCACTTACTAAGGCCCAGGTCACTGGGATAAAGAAAAGGGTAGGTGAAGAGATGCTTCCCAATTTGCAGTTGCAATGGTTCTAGCTTGTTTAACCCAGTTCCTCTCAAACTTTAGTGTGCATCTGAATCTTTTGAAGATCTTGTTAAAACGCTTGTTCCTGGGCTTCATCACTCCCCAACCCAGTAAAGGTCCTGACTCAGTAAATACTACCTAGGGCCCGTATATGGTCATGTTTAAAAGCTTCCAGATGCTGCTGCTGCTGGTGGTCTGATCACACTTTGAGTAGAGCTGGTTTAGTTTAGCCAACAGCAGGAGCAACCAACACATAATTATCCTCTCTCCATTCTTTTTGCTACCTTTGCAATCCATTTGTGTTAAAAAGAGGAAGAGGAAGAGCTGAGAAAATTTAGGAGACCCTCCAGTTATGTAATTCACAGAGTTGTGTGCTCAGAATATGGGGGGCATGGAATTTAAAACAGTGTATTGAGTAGCGATGAGTTTGTCAGTGGCTCGGATGGTAAAGAATCTGCCTATCATGCAGGAGGCCCGGGTTCGCTCCCTGAGTCGGGAAGATCCCCTGGAGAAGGAAATGGCAGACCCACTTCAGTTTTCTTGCCTGGAGAATCCCCATGGACCGAGGAGCCTCGTGGCCTGTGGTCCATGGGGTCACAAAAAGTCAGACACGACTGAGCGACTTACACGTTCACTTTCACTTCATTGAGTAACAATGCTCTTTCCTGGTGATCTCTAGGAAACTGCATTGTATATCCAGATGCAGAAAGTATGTTGCCAGAATCTGAGTAGGTAGGAAAGCACAAATATCTTGTGCTTTATCTCTGAAGAGATTTAAAAAAAAAACAAACAAAAAACGTCGCTTAACTTTTGCAATAAGAATGCCAATCACAAACTCCTTGGTAAGGCCCAGTGATGATGCTTAAAATCAACGAAGAGTTCTCAACCCACTGGAGGCCCACCCTGTCCTTGAAGGGTCTTCCTTGGGTAAAGTCAGATGCTTAGAATGCTCAGTTTTCTTGGGGAGGGGGTTCCCTGCTGCCCATGGGTTACTACCACCATGTTTCAGAGAGGTGGATGTCCACTCCCTTGATACCCCAGAGAGCCTTTGCAAAGGCTTTCCACACCAGCTAGAGGATGTCAAACTTGGGCTAGCTGGGAAAACATTGGTATTGCTCATTGACCCAGACCTGCACCTCTGCAATTAGACTAGCACTTTCCTTTGTTTTCCCTGGGGGTGAAACAGTTGCCAAGTCTTAACAAGCAGCCTCTAACAAGCCCCATGCAAGGAGTTATTGATTGGGCTGGAGGAAAAAGCAAGTACAATTAAGCCTTAAACTAATCATCAGAATTCAACATTGACTGAATTGTTCCAGTGATTCATTAAAACTGCTCTCCCTGGCTTGGAGTATGGGAGTTTCTGGGTTTGGTGGTGAGGGTCATCTGCAGTGTTAAAAACCATGGTTCAGCAATTTGGAAAATTTTCTTATTCTCAAAGGATCAAAAATGGAATGAATAAAAATGGTAATCTCTGCAGTAGGTTTTGTAATTAGAACAGAAAAGCAGGGAGAATTTTAGTATTTAACAGCATAGCCTGTTCATTCACCGTATTTACATGAAGAAATATGTGTATTTTCTTTTTCTTTTTTTTTTTTTTTGGCTTGAGAACGTTGCAGAGCAACCAGAGCTGTTGCCACATGCCTTGTAGATGTCTGGATAGACTGAGTGCAACCTTGAGTTTGTACAGAATTGGGTTGGAGGGGAAAAAATAAAGTTTCCATAAGTATATTTGCATTTAGCAGCAAAAACCTATTTTGAAAAATTCACACAACATCCTGATGTAATAGCAGTGTATACTATCCAGAGAAGATAATTGATGTTTCATTATACATGACTCATAAGCAAACCGTGCCTTTTAAAGCAATCTCTAAAGTGACAGATGGATGGACACCCACTGCCTAGTTTTTGGCCAACCTCTATCCAAGAAGGGTACTCGCTAAACGAGCTCGTGACCTTAACTTCTCTCTGCAGAGCAGGCCAGTCCACACTGTGCTATATTATGTCTTCATGGAGCGGCTCAGTCTGCCCAGGCTCAAACGTGGCTGGAATTCATTTTATGATACCATCAAAACAAAAAAAATATAAATTTCTACTTAGCTCTGCCTATTAAGGTTTATCACACGTATGGCTTGGAAACATTCTATGTAAATTATTTTGCCCTGTTGGGAAAAAGTGCCATGCTGTTAATTTTATTACTTTTCTGACAAACATATTAGTGTTAAGCAGTAGACCTAATTGGCTGCATATTATAATTTAGATGTGACCACTGTGAACCCGAGATCTATACCAGCTTTAGACAAGAGGTAGGGTCTGAGTTCTTTTCCAAGGAAAAACTGGAGGGATGCAAGCACAACCCTAGCAGTGGTTGGTTAATTGTTGCGAGAACTTACAAATACTTTTCACTAAGTGGGAAAGGTGATTATATGACTTTCATAATAAATCATGGTAGAAAGAGCAAGTGATACAATTTATAAGGCTCTATTATTTTCCTGACACCCCCAGGACCTATAGTAGCTTCCTAAAATGGATTTTTCTCATTCCAGACCAACTGAGCTTTTTTAAGCTGTAAAAAATGTTAATATGGGGTGGAAATGCTTCTTTGCTTTGAACTTTTAATTTTGAACTAATTTTAGGCTTCTAGAAAAGTTGCAAAAATAGCGCTCGCAGAGGTTCTTATCCTTCCTTGCTTTACTTAATGTTGGCATCTTATATAACCATGGGGCTTCCCTAGTGGCTCAGGCAGTAAAGGATCTGCCCGCAATGTGGGAGACCCAGGTTCAGTTTCTGGGTCAGGAAGATCCCCAGAGAAGGGAATGGCTTACCCACTCCGTGGACAGAGGAGCCCGGCAGGCTACAATCCCCAGGGTCACAGAGAGTCAGACACAACTGAGAGAATAGCACTTTCACTCACTTGCTATATAACCATAGTACATAATCAGGGAGAGGATATTAACATTGCTGTCATGTTATTAATCAAGCTACAGTTTATTGAAATTCACCTACTTCTCCATTAGTTTTATTTTCTTTTCTGGATTCTGTCTAGGCCATCAAGTTGAGTTCAGTTGATATTTCGCTTTTAGTCTCCTGTAATCTATAGCATTTCATTTGTCTTTTTCATAAAAATGTATTTTAAAGCAGATTTTTTTGTGTGTATTTAGTGACATAGACATGGAAGATCATGGGTGTGTTTTCTTTCAATGGTGAGTATGATCATTGAGTAGGAAACACTTGAACTTCTGTTTTGCTTGAACAAAAATATTCCAGGGGCCTTTCCAAAATGTTAATGATATGATAATGGCACCCCACTCCAGTACTCTTGCCTGGAAAATCGCATGGATGGAGGAGCCTGGTAGGCTGCAGTCCATGGGGTCGCTAAGAGTTGGACACAACTGAGCGTCTTCACTTTCACTTTTCACTTTCATGCATTGGAGAAGGAGGTGGCAACCCACTCCAGTGTTCTTGCCTGGAGAATCCCATGGGCGGGGGAGCCTGGGGGGCTGCCATCTATGGGGTCGCACAGAGTTGGACATGACTGAAGCGACTTAGCAGCAGCAGCAGCAGCAGCAGCATTCAATAAACTTTACTGATTCAAATTAATTTTTAAAAAACCCACTAAGGTTTGGCTAAAAATAAAGACTGAATTTTAATTTTAAAATATATTAAAGATAGATTGGGTTTTATTTCCCTAGTTTTAGAAAGCTCTAAATTGATACAAATTTTTCACTCTAATTGTTGTCTAGGGGATCTTTTTATTACAGGAAAGGCTAATTTATAATTAGCCTAAGTGTTATTTATGTGTAGTAGATTACTTCAGCTTCAAAAAATAGTTTTTTTCTTAAATATTCTTCCTAAGAAGTATCTTACCTTTTTTTAATTATAAAAAAGTAAAAAAGTGTTGGCTAAGCAGAGATAAACCACAACAGAATCTTGCCCATATTCTACAAATTTCAAATTATTGCTTCAAATTAATAGGTTTTTATTGTATGAGAAGCTTAAAGTTGTTACTAAAATATGATTTTGGCGAGCAGTTGAACCATTCGTAAAGTAATCTGCTCCTCTTAGCCTAGCCTGTTTGCTCCTACCACAGCCACACGTATACACGAGGGTTATGAACATAGCCCCGTGGGTAAACTTGGAGGAATTCAGGATGTTGCGCCTCTTCTAGTAAACAGTTGTTGAATGGAGATACACACACAGCCCAGTTCCACAGACATCGTTTGCTTCTTCCATTCTGTTTGAACTATTCTGATACCAACTGAGTGTACTCTAATTCAGGTCTGAGTTAAGCCCCCAAAGTTACCTCTGACCCCACAAATTAAGGGCAAAATCCACCCGGCTGGCCTGACTTCAGAGGCCAGCAGCAAGTGGGACCCGCCACCTGTACTTCTGACCGAGTGCCTGCAAATCCAGGGGTTCCCCTTTGTAGTTCAGTAATTGTCCTGAAGGATTCACAGAACTCAGGAAAGCACTTGCGACTGCGGTTCTATGAGGACTGGGGCTTCCCAGGTGCTGCAGGGGTGAAGAGTCCACCTGCCAGTGCAGGAGACACGGGAGACGCGTGTTTCATCCCTGGATCAGGAAGACCCCCTGGAGTAGGAAGTGGCACCCCGCTCCAGCCTGGGAAATCCCACGAGCAGAGGAGCCTGGTGGGCTACAGTCCATAGCACTGCAAAGTGTCGGACATGACTGAGCAACTGGGCACACAGGCACCCATACTGTTCAACTCGGTCGTGTCCGACTCTTTGCAACCCCGTGGACTGCAGCACGCCAGGCTGCCCTGTCCTTCACTATCTCAAACTCATGTCCATTGAGTCAGTGATACCACCCGATGATGAGATGAGATGCCATCTCAGGCTCTGTCGTCCCCTTCTCCTCCTGCCTTCAGTCTTTCCCAGCATCAGGGTCTTTTCCAACGAGTCAGCTCTTCGCATCAGGTGGCCAGAGTACTGGAGCTTCAGCATCAGTTCTTCCAGCGAATAGTCAGGGTTGATTTCCTTTAGGATGGACTGGTTAGATCTCCTTGCTGTCATTGCTCCTCCCTTGTCTCTGCATCCTCTCTTCCCTGGTAACCACTGTTTGAACCTGCTCTTTGGAACTCCAGGAACATCGTGGAGGCTGAAATCTATTCCCTGCAGACAAGAAACAGAGGACACAGCAAGGCTCCCATGCCCAAGAGCCCCACAGGGTCCTGCTCACACAATGACAATACCACTAAATATTCTTACATATATTTTCATCATTTTTCTCTGCATTTTAAACAATATTGGAGCTTAATTTATAGTTTTTTTAATAGTTTGTTAAATTACCCCAAGTACTTAATGTTGATGCCATTGCAAATCATGTTTTTGAAACTTCATTTCCCAACCATTTATTTTTAGTATGAAAGTGAAAGTGAAGTTCACTCAGTTGTGTCCCACTCTTTGCTACCCCATGGACTGTAGCCCACCAGGCTCCTCTGTCCATGGGATTCTGCAGGCAAGAATACTGGAGTGGGTTGCCATTTCCTTCTCTAGGGGATCTTCCTGACCCAGGGATCAAACCCAGGTCTCCCACATCGCAGGCAGATGCTTTAACCTCTGAGCCCCCAGGGAAGCCAGAAATTCAAATAATTTCTACATGTTGACCTTGTCCTTAGGATATTCTAAATATACATTCATATTACCTGCAAATAAGGTTTATTTCTTCCTTTCCAGTCTGTACTCCTTTTAGTTTTTTGTCCTCTGTTGTACCGGCTACCTAGTATATTTTGAAGCACATTTTATAATACAATACAGTGTTAAATAGAAATAGTGAGAGTGGACATCCTTGTCTGCTTCTGATCTTAGAGGAGATATGTTTAGTCTTTATTAACTGTGATGTTAGCTGTAAGTTATTCCTGCTGCTAAGTCGCTTCAGTCGTGTCCAACTCTGTGTGACCCCATAGACGGCAAGCCCACGAGGCTCCCCCGCCCCTGGGATTCTCCAGGCAAGAAAGTGCCCTTTATTAGGCAAATTTCCTTCTATCCATAATTTTGTGTGAGCTTTTTAAAAAAATCATAAATGGATGTTGCTTCTTGTCACTTTTTTTTCATCTTTTGAGATCATCATTTGATTTTTCTTCGTTGTTCTGTTAATATGATAGATTGCACTTTAAAGGCTTTTGAATGTTAGAGCAGCCTCACATTTCCTAGGATAAATATCACTTGGTCATGCTGTATTGTACTTTCGAGATACTCCTGTACTTATTAAGGATCTTCATGTTTATGTTCCTGAGAGATGTTAGTCTGTAATTTTCCTGAAATGTCTTTGTTTGGTTTTATTATCAGGGTCGAGCTGATCTTGTAAAATGAGTTGAAAAAGGTTTCCTTCTCTATTTTAAATTGCTATTAATTTCCTTTTTAAATGTCTTAGAGAATTCAGCAGTAAAGCTATTTGGACCAGAGTTTTCTTTGTAGGAAAGATTTCAGTTTCAAATTTAGTCTTTAATAGATATAGGGCTGTTTGTTTGCATTTTCTCCTTTCTTCTTATATGTTACACGACTGGTCTTTCAAGCAGTTTATCTGTTTCATGTAAGTTGTTGAATTTATTGGCCTAAAATTGTTCACAATGTTCTTTGGGTATTTTAATGTCTATGGTATCTGTACTGATGTCCCTTAATTTTTCTTTCATCCCTGATATTGATAACTTATGAAATTCTCTTTTATTCTTAATCAGTTTTACTAGAGACATCAATTTTACCAGTCTATTCAAAGAATCGGATTTTAGTTTTGATTTTTGTCTGTTGTTCATTTTTTTTCTTACTGATTTCCAGTCTTTATCATTTCCTTTCCTCTACTTTTTCAGTTCAGTTTTGCTCCCCCAGTTCCTTTAAAATGTGACGTTTATGTCATTGATTTTTTTCTATAATTTGTTTTATTCTTTTCCCTTTAAGCACTGTCAGCTGCATCCCACAAGATTGATAGGCTGTATTTTCATTGTTACCTAGTTTCTAATATTTCTGGTTTTCCTTATGATTTTTTTCTTGGGCCTATCAGTTATATATATTGGTATTAATTTTGTATAAAAACTACTTTAAAGTATTTTTGGTTTTGACTGAAAATTTAGTTTCATTGTGATCACAGAACACATTCTGTCAGAGTTCAGCTGATTACATTTACTGAGACTTGCTTTATAGTACCATATATAGAATATCTTGGAGAATGTTTCACATACCCTTGAAAAGAATGTGCATTTTGCAGCCTGGGGTAAAATACCTTATAAATGACAGGTCAAGCTGGTTGATAGTGTTGTTAATATTTTGCTTGTTTTGTAAATCCACTATTCTAGGAAATAAGGCCACGGGAATTTTGAAATTTTCAAAAAAATTATGAATTTGTCTATCATAGTGTCAACTTTTGATGTAATTTGGGACTCTGCTGTTTAGGACTGTTACATATGTCATCTTCAAAAGTTGACTTGTATTGTAATATAATGGCATTCTTTATATCTGACACCCTTCCTTGTCATGGATGTTATTTTGTCTGATGCAGTGTCTCCGTTCTAGGTTCCTACTGTTTGTGCCTGAATAATATATCTTTCTTTCATTTTTTTACTTTTGGCCAACCCTTGTCTCTATATTTAAAGTGTGTTTTGTTTGTAGTTGATGGCGTATAGTGGGTCTCTGCCTTTTAATTAGCATGTCATTTTAGTGGAATTATCATTATGTTTGGATTTAATCTACCATTCTTGCTGCTTATTTCCCATCTGTTCTCTGTCCCATTTTTACGCCTTTTTTTTGAGTTGAGTTTGTTTCTAACATTAATTTTGCTGACTAGCTATATTTCCTTGTTTTATTATTTTCGAATGCCCTAGGATTTAGTATATTTACAAACTACCTTTATGCTACTTTATGTGTAAGAACCTTAAAATAGTAAATTGTCATTTCTCTCCTTAATCCTCATGCTATTGTTGAAGTACATTTTATTCTTACATATATTATAAACCCCACAATATATTTTTATTACTTTTTCATAGGTATTTACCTTTTAAATAATTTAAAACTGAGAACAAGAAATCTTTTCCATTTTGCCACTCTGTTCTTTTGTGTAAATCTAAATTTTTCTCTTATATTAATTTCCTTCATCCTGAAGAATTTCCTTTAATATGTTTTATAGTGGAGGCCTGCGTGCAATGAATTTATACAACTTTTACTTATCTGAAAATTTATTTTACCTTCAGTTTGGTAGAATTTTTTTTTTTTAATTTAAAGGTATTAATCCATTGTTTAATTCTAGATGGCATTGTTTCTGGTGAGAAGTTAAGGGTTATTTTTATTTTTGTTTGCCTGTATGTGATATATCTCCTTAGGTGGTACTTTTAAAAAGACTTTATCCTGATAATTAATTTTTAATAATTTGATTGTGATGTATATTGGTGTTATATTTTACCCTGCTTGGGCTGAGTTTTTAAATATTTTATAGTTTTTAAAATCAAATTTGGAAGAATTTAACCTTATTTTTATAAAAATTATCTCTGCCTTCTCCTTTATTTTTGTCTTTTGGAATTCATATGTATACTAGGACATTTCAAATCACTCCATAGGACTTCTAAGCTCTGTTCAAGTTTTTTTTTAAATCTCTTTTCTTTTTTTCGGTTTGGATAATTTCTATTTCTGTGTCAAGTTAACTGATATTTTCTTCTGCATTTGTTTAATCTTCTGTTAAAGCCAGTCAGTGAAACTTTTCATTCAGCTATTGTATTTTTAACTTACAAGTTTTATGGGTTCTTTTTTAGATCTTAAGTTTTCTTTTCTCAGTTTCTTGCATATTCATACTTACTTTTCAATTGTTGGTGTAAATAAAACAGTTGTTTAAGTTTATACATGTGTGCTCAGTCCTTAGTCGTGTCTGACTCCTTATGACCCCAAGGACTGCAGCCCGCCAGGCTCCTCTATCCATGGGATTCTCCAGGCAGGAATACTGGAGGGGGTTGCCCTGCCCTCCTCTGGGGGATCTTCCCAACCCAGGAATCGAACCTGTGTCTTTTAGGTCTCCTACATTGACAGGTGGCTTCTTTACAGGTAGTATCACCTGGGTACTTGTCTGTAATTATTTATTATTACAGTATCTCCATTATTTCTAGGTCTGTCTGTCGATTGATCTTTCTCCTGGCCTTACTTTACATTCTCCCCCTTTTGCTTTTGCCCGGTAGTTTTTGATTGAATACTTCGCATTGTGTAGACTCTGGATTTTGTTTTACACCATTACAGAGTATTGAATTTTGCTCTAGCTCCCAGTCATTTGCAGTTTTCCCATAGCTTGTTTTCACAGTTTGTTTTGGATGATTCTAGGATGTTTTTTTTTTTCCCCTCCAGGGCTAGTTTAGCCCTTCTACTACAGCATTCTGGAGTATATATGGAATGCGGCCAGTGTTCAGTGAATTTTCCCTATTCTTAATGATCAGAATTTAAATGAATCTGGTTTTCCAGTAATTTTTCTTTCCCCAGAATATCAGCTAAAAACTCAGAATTTCTGCACCTCTACTCTGTAGCTCTTTCATCCCTGGTACTCTAATTCCATATTCCAGCTGCCTCAATTTCTGTCTCTTCAACTCAACAGGACCGCTGAGCAATACTTGATACCACATCTCAGTAGCACATATGTAAAATGCTTCCAGACAGGAAGCCAGGGACATCACAGGGCTCATCTCATTGGGACTTTTTTCCTTTTCTCATAAATCCCAGTCAGTGTGTTTTAACTATCTGAAACATTTATTTTATAAATTCTGTGCAGATTTCCAGTTTTTTACTGTCAAAGGTCAAGTTAGATTTCTCTGTCTTGTCTACAAGCTGAAGTTCTGCCCTTTCTGTAGAGTTTTGTATCCTATTTTTTTTCTCTCTCCCTTTATATTTTGAAATATTTTCCATGCTTTTCAGAAATTCTCTTTTGTGAGTGACTGGAGAACAGTTTTTCTAGTGGATATACCATCATTTACATTAGAATCCCCCATAATTTACATAAAAACAATGGCCCCAATTGTAGTACTTAATGCACATTTTTTTATTATTTCCATAGGATAAAATGAAATTATGTCAAAAGAAGTAGATATTTGCATGGTTCTTTGCACACATTATGAAATTGCCATCCAGAAAGGTTATTTTAGCTTAAACCCAGCACCTCTATATGAGATTGTGCATATCCCCATGACATTGTTAGTGCTGGATATTAAAATGTTTTTTTAAAAATCTTCAGTTTAAGTAAAAATTGATATCTTATTATTGAAAAGTCATTCATCTGGACATTCATTATTATTGCTATGCTTGAATTTGCATAATACCTATTGGCCATTTGTTAATTTAAATCCCATCAAGTTAAATTCTCTACATGTTTTAAAGCATCAAATAGTGGAGAAGTTCTTAAAATGAAAACAGCCACTCTCTGCATATTCAATTATATGCTTCTCCTTTGCTGAAATGTTAAAAAGCATTTAAAATCAGGAAAAAGGCAAGGATGCCCACTGTTCAGGCTTCTATCTCATCATTGTGCCATTGGCCTCAGTCACTGTAGTAAGAATATTATATTAAAATTATGAGGATAAGAAGGCTGCAAACTGTCATTGTTTGTAGATTATATGATAGTTTAGGTAAGCACACATACAGACATGAAGTTTCTAGACTAATTGCTAGAAATTATAAAAGTTTTGAGCCAAGAGAAGCTGTAAGTAACCAGGTAAACGCCGTTAATTTTAGAAAAACAAAAATATTAAGAAAATCCAAAATGGAAATAAAAAGATGTACAAAAACATTTCATTAACAGCCACATACAGCACAAATGTCTGATCCTGAAGGTAGCTGAGTCCAAGCAGAGGTTGCTGGTACCGCCAGGCTTGGCTTTCGTGCCCTCTAGTTCCATTAAAGTCACTCAGTCATGTCTAACTCTTTGTGACCCCATGAGTAGCCCTCCAGGCTCCTCGGTCCATGAGATTCTCCAGGCAAGAGCACTGGAGTGGGTTGCCGTTTCCTTCTCCGCTGCAGGAAAGTGAGCAGTAAAGAGCCTGCCTGCCAGTGCAGGAGACAGAAGGACCCGGGTTTGACCCTGGGTTGGGAAGATCCCCTGGAGGAAGGCATGACAACCTTCTCCAGTATTCTTGCCTGGAGAATCCCGTGGACAGAGGAGCCTGGCGGGCTGCAGTCCATGGGGTCGCAGAGTCAGACATGACTTAATGACTAAACAATAGCAACCTCAAGAACAAATGAAATGATGTGACTCGATAGTGTTGTTAGCTGAGGCTACAAGGGCAGTCATATTGCAATCTAAATAATCAAATCTATATGTTGTTACTTACACAGTGTTTTGTGTCAGCTGTATTTCAATAGAAATTGACATTTGTACAGTATTTGGAAAGCTGAATACTGAAGTGTTAAGAAACAAACATACATATATATATATATACAGCCACACACAGCAAGAAGACATTTTGTTACATGATGAATTGCAGAATCAGTAGTCAACAGGTTTATTTTTTAAATTAATTTTTGGCTGTGCTGGGTGTTTATTGCTGCGTTGGACTTTCCCTAGTTGCGGCGAGTGGCGGATACTCTCTAGTTGCCGAGCACAGTCTTCTCCTTGCGGCGGCGGCTTTTGTTGCAGAGCGTGAGCTCTAGGTCACATGGGCGTCAGTAGTTGCCATGAGCAGGCTCAGTATTTGCGGTGCGTGGGCTTCCGCATGTGGAATCTCCCTAGACCAGGGTTCGATCCCCTATCTCCTGCATTGGCGGGTGGATTCCCAACCAGTGGACCATCAGGGGAGTCCAACCAACAGATGTCGAATTGGAATCTAATTTCTCTAGCTCTGGTTCTCAACTGAGGCATTTTTGCCCCCAGGGGACACTTGGCAATGTCTGGAGACCCTGTTAGCTGTCACAGTTCAAGAGGGTGGTGGCGGTAGGTGGTGGTGCGTCTAGCATCTGATGGATAGAGGCCAGGAATCTTGCTAAACATCCTACAACAGAAGACCTTGACAAGCAGAGCAGTGATATTCCCCAACATGTCAATAGTGCTGAGGTTGAGAAACCCTGCTATAATCCAATTCCTCCAAAAGTTATAAATGTAAACCATCATCACCATAATAACTGTGAACATATATTAAGCACTTACTATATCCCAGTCACATGCTAAGTAAATCCTGTATATTTCTTGTGGAACTTCTACAGCTAGTCCTGTGAGGAAGATGCTATTCCTGTTTTACATATGAGAAAACTGAAGCTTAGAGAGGTTTAAAAACTTTTGTAAGATTACCCAATGACTAAAAGATAAAGTTGAAATTCAAACTGATGTGTCTAACCCCATGGCCAGAACTTCTAAGGAGGCTTGCTCACCTCCTGGGTTAGGGCCAGTGTGGGATTCTAATGTAAGCTTGCTCCTTGGTCAGTCCTTGTAGGTAAATGTTCTCATGACACGGGACAGGTTTATCCGGAGTTGTTCTTTTTATGCTGCCAGAGATCTGTTTGTTGGAAGAGCTTGTTGTCCTAATACTTGGCTTAACCTACGCTGACCCCTGTAAGGCCACAAGGCTGGTTAAAGGTGGAACTGAGAAAGTTCCCCCACCCCATCACACATGCCCAAATATCCGTCCTTATGGCACTTGATTCCATCACCACAAAGGAATATCCTTGAAGCTTTTCCTCCTTTCCCCTTCCACCCGTTTCTTAGTTTGGGATAACCTGAAAGCAGAGCCTGAGGCAGGGGTTTGGGTGCAGATATTCCATTCGGGAGGTGAGCTCAGGAATGAGGCAAAGTCAGGAAGAAAAGCCAATATTAAGGCATGTTACTGGGGTGCCAAGGAGTACGTCAAGGCTATATATTGTCACCCTGCTTATTTAGCTTATATGCAGAGTACATCATGAGAAATGCTACTGGATGAAGCACAAGCTGGAATCAAGATTGCCAGGAGAAATATCAATAACCTCAGATATGCAGATGACACCACCCTTATGGCAGAAACTGAAGAAGAACTGAAGAGCCTCTTGATGAAAGTGAAAGAGGAGAGTGAAGAAGTTGGCTTAAAAGTCAGCGTTCAGAAAACTAAGATCATGGCATGGTCCCATCGCTTCATGGCAAATAGATGGGGAAACAGTGACAGACTTTATTTCTTTGGGGGCTCCAAAATCACTGCAGATGGTGACTGCACCCATGAAATTAAAAGATGCTTGCCCCTTGGAAGAAAAGCTATGACCAACCTAGACAGCATGTTAAAAAGCAGAGTCATACTTTGCCAACAAAGGTCCATCTAGTCAAAGCTATGGTGTTTCCAGTAGTCGTGTATGGATGTGAGAGTTGGACTATAAAGAAAGCTGAGTGTTGAAGAATTGATGCTTTTGAACTGTGATGTTGTAGAAAACTCTTGGGAGTCCCTTGGACTGCAAGGAGATCAAACCAGTCCATTCTGAAGGAAATCAGTCCTAAATATTCATTGGAAGGACTGATGCTGAAGTGGAAACTGCAATAGGGTGGCCACCTGATGTGAAGAACTGACTCACTGGAAAAGACCCTGATGCTGGGCAAGATTAAAGGCAGGAGGAGAAGGGGACGAGAGAGGATGAGATGGTTGGATGGGATCACTGACTCAATGGACATCAGTTTGGGTAAACTCCAGGATTTGATGAAGGACAGGGAGGCCTGGCGTGCTTCAGTCCATGGGGTCACAAAGAGTCGGACACAACTGAGCAGCTGCACTGAACTGGGTTGCCGGTGTGGGCACTGGGAGCTCCTGTACCCATTGTTCTATGTCCACCCATTTCAAGCTGCGCTTGCACTTGGGCTGAACATAAATGGCTTGGGACAGAGCGTGTGGTGATGCAGATGAGTGTGTACCCTTGAGAAGGGATTGTTTTGGTGATATTGGGCCCGAGTTCACATGGAACTGTACTCTGCAGCTACAGCTGAATTCAGAATTGGGCCCAAGGCTATGAACCCGTTTCGTCTGAAAGGCTCACCAAGCTCAGTGACAGAGCACCAGAGGCACAGTACTTTCTGCACTAAGTCCTGATTATTTTTATGCTTCCGATAAATAGAAAAAGGCCTGCTGGTGTACCAGGGAGCTCTCAGGGTATGTGATCAGATGGGTCCCTGGGTGGTTGGTGTACTGCAGGCAGACTTTCTTCTGGATACATTATCTCTTCTCCTTTTTCTTTCAAAATGCTGCTGGAATTATCTGGTTTTTCTGAAAAAGTTCTGGACAAATCCAAGAACAAAAGGCAATCATTAAGATTCCATTTCCTCGTGGCTGCTCTTGAGGATCGTACTTAACTAGACCAAAATTGGAGGGATGTGCTTTAAATTAACACAGTTTTACAAACCCGGCGTGCTGTGAAGTCTGAAAGCCATATCCAGAATGACAGATGCAACCTGGTTATGCCCTGAGACAAGCTGGGTGAGAGGCATTACACAGTGCAATTTTGGGATGAGATAGAAGGAAGCAGAAAACTGCTTGAGTGTACCTTGTATTTTCTTTAAAAACCAGTGACCAACATTTATTGAGCGCTTACTGTGCATTAAGTCTTTTAAGGCCACCTTGAGAGAGTATGGTAGTAAGTTAGAAACTGTATATTCAGGGAGCATAGAGGCACTTGGGCTGGGGGAGAGCCATGTGAGGATCTCCTGTGGAGCTGACAAGGCCCTATTTCTTATTTCCAAGCGGTGGTTACAGAGATGTGCTCTGCGTAATATGCAGTACATTCATGCTGTATGTACCTTTTATTAAAATGCATGACCTTCTGCAATTGAAAGGTTAAAATATTAAACATTTGTTTAATGACTAGATACCATAACTATAGCTTCTGTGGAGAAGAGAATAATAGTAAGAAACAGGTAAGGCTATTGTTTGCATTATCTCACTTCATCCTTGGAACGCCCTATGAAGTAGGTGACACTGTTATTATACCTGTTGTCCAGTAAGAAAACTGAGGCACACAAAGATCAAATTACTTGTCCCAAGTCATACTGCTGAATACGGTTCATGTGCCCAAAGCACAGTGAGGTCAAGCAAACTGAGATAGGGTTTGGAGCAGAGAAAGGTTTATTGCAGGACCAAGCAAGGAGAGCAGGTAGCTTGTGTTCAAAGCTCCCCTGGGACAAGAGCAAAGGGCCCCAGTGCCCCATGGAAGAAGTTGGTCACCATGTTCTTTCAGAGCAGCTGACATTTTTCTGCAAAAACCAGCCACTCTTCTCCATCTCTTGGGTTTCCTTTAAATTAAAAGTCACTAGTTAATTGTAGTTGCAAAGACAAGAGGCCCCTTAATCGAGTTTCTCCAGACTTGACCCCCTTCCCGAGCAGGGTGCCGTATTGAATGGGTCTGGGGTTTGGTTTCAGTTGATAACCTTTCCGTCCTGTGTCAGGTCTGATCATTTTTTTCAGATGATCTCTTCTTTCATACTGTTGTCACGTGGCTGTGTTTGTGAAATGAGTATCTGAATAATCTCAGATGACTGTTAATAAAGGGCAGTTTAAATATCAAATTAAAATACATCCTTAGACTTCCCTGGTGGCTCAGATGGTAAAGCGTCTGTCTACAATGCGGGAGACCCTGGTTTAATCCCTGGGACGGGAAGATCCACTGGAGAAGGAAATGGCAATCCACTCCAGTATTCTTGCCTGGAAAATCCCATGGACAGAGGAGCCTGGTAGTCTACAGTCCATGGGGTCGCAAAGAGTCAGACATGACTGAGCGACTTCACTTCACTTTAGCTCTTAAAGGGCTAAAATTTGAATGCCAGTCACATCTGACATGCTTGATGCCATCAAGCAAGCTTGTATGTTTGGTGACTAGGTAGTGTGTAAGTTCAACAAAAATGTGGCGTTTAGTCGGGAGGATGGGGTATGTGTGAATGTGCAAATGTATTTGAAATCCTACCGGGGTGGGCTTTGAAACTGACATATAACAGAATTTTCAGTAATTCACCTTGTAATCTTAGCCCATGCAAATCACAGCGCTTCTCGATTGTTTTCAGTGATAATTCTCGCACTCTAATCCTTCTGTCACCCTTTGGGTATTATAATCATTTTTAGCTACTTTCTTTTTCCCTACCGTTTCTCCTCACCCTTTTAACAGCTCACACTGAGCTTTGCACCTGGTAAGCACTCAACAGATGTCTCAAATATATTAATGCACACCAGAGCCTCTCCACTCAATGCTTGATTTTTTTATGAACAGGAGGAGAATTTTAAATATTGATGTTGTGTGTAGAATCTCATATTACCCTCTTCCTTAGACCAGGATGCAGGCCCTCAGTGCCGGTCCTTGAAGCTGGACGGAATCAAATTCAATATTCAGTCAGTTTCCACCTATGCATCAGAACTTCAGAAAAGTATTTTAAACTTTTCTAACATGGAAAAGAAAAAAAATGAACTGAAGATATGATAGATTGTTCTGTTCTGTCCATTTTTATTGCCCGGAAACACCGAGGCTTCCTGAATGTGGATGAAGAGTTACATGTTCTCCAGCAGTTACACTCAAGCATTGTGGCTCCTTTCCATTCTTCTAGAAGGCCGGAACTCAGGCATTTGGCTTCATGGAAGCAAGAACCCAAGAAGCCACTTGCCTGGGTTTTTTACCCAAGTCCTGGTGGCTTTTTGTACTTCTCCAGGAGGTCATTGCTCGGATACATGCCCCAGCAGGTTCTTGTGGTACCGAGCAAAGAACCCGTGCACTGGAGCTGGAACCACCAGGGTGGCGCTCTGGCCAGCCACCTTCCAGACGCAGTCTTTCTGTCACCTTTCCTGCAGGGCTGAGTCTTAGGTGCCCGTCCGTAGAGTGGGAGCTAGAGCAGTTACAGTGGTGGTAGTGTGGGTACCTGTGAACTAAAGGCACCTGGCCCCAAGTAGGGTTTCCCAGGTGGCTCAGCGGTAATGAATCCGCCTGCCAATGCAGGAGACGCAAGAAACGCAGGTTCGATCCCTGGGTGGGGAAGATCCTCTGAAGGAGGGAATGGCAACCCACTCCAGTATTCTTGCCTGGAAAATTCCATGGACAGGGGAGTCTTGTGGGCTATAGCCCATAGGGTCACAAAGAGGCAGACATGACTAAGCACACACACACACACACACACACACACAACATAAATAGGCTCTGAACAAATTGTTCTTCTCCCCTTATTGGAGAGTTTATAAGAAACTTCCTTTCCCTGTTTTTCCTTTTCAGGCTTTCTCTTTGTTTGTTTGTTTGTTTGTTTTTTTCTGAGTCACTAGGAAGAGTGAGGTGCTTCTTTTCAACATCCCTTATTCTTCCACAGCTTATTATCCATATAGGAGAAGACAGCAGATGGGGCCTTGTGCATGGGAGGAAGAACATCTCTTGTAGTGAAAGGCCAGTGTCCTGCAGTGTGTCTGTGATAACCCGATGGGATTAGGTTATGCTTGGGATGCTGGTTGGAAAATACCGGTTGACTTTGGAAATGACTTGAGCTTTTTCAGTGATAAATATGAGCAGTTTCACGATCATCTGTCACTTTTCTCCTGACATTGGAAGGCTCCAGGAGAGTCCTGCCTATCTTATGCTAAAGTGAATGGTCCTCAGATCAGAGGAAGTTGATGCTGTCTGACACACACCACGGCTCCTCTGGTCCCTGGATCAAGGCAGGAGCAACAGCTTGGAGCACATGGTTGGCTGCGTTCTTGTCTCTGCTTCCCACAGAGAAGTCTCAGATGACTGCGTGTGCTAGAGTTTTAGCGCCTGTGACCTCAAATACCACACCCTGAGCTACGCAAACACTTCCAGCAGAACTGACATTTCCCTGAAAAGCTGACCTATGTTTTTCATTTCCCCTCTCACTATTGCCCGTGTCGTCTCAGGAATCTAGACTCAGAGACAGAAACCCCAAGTGGGAAAGTGTGCTGAAGGATCTTTCTTGTACGGAGGCACCCAAGTCAAACCCCACCTCCGTCTGATGAGGTTGCTTAGCGACAGTGCACACGGTCTGCAGCTAACACTGACTTGGGGCCCCGGGCATGTGACCCGTCTCTAATCCTAGCTCCGGTTTAGTTTTGGTTCTTTCTCCCGTTCCCTGTGGAGGAAGCACTTGCCCCCGGCAGTGCCTCAGGGCTGTACAGATCTTTTAAGAATTGTTCCCACATATAAAGGGTAAATGCAGAAATAGAACAAAGGGCTCCTCTCCTGGTCTACAGTCTAGTGCCTTCAAAGAACCTCTTCCTCCCTCCCTCTATTCTGGCCTCCTTTCCTAAAAGGAAATCAACTCGTTTACACAAACTAGGGAAATGGAAGACCCGGCAAAGCTGAGTGATGAGGTGTCCCCATTGGGGCATGCTACACCCACGCCTCTGAGAAACAAGAGATGCTCCTTCATGTAGGGGGTTCCTAGGAAAATGCCGACGTGAAGTGCGTTCAGCCCAGTCAGGACTGCTGGCTGGCTTCTGTCCTCTTGGGGTAGGGATGTGGGAGGGTGGCGTGGCCTTCCTGTGTGCATCTCTCGTTTAACCCTACAGGACACAGATGGCCTTGATAGCCCAGGACCTGCTGCCCGGCCTGTCTCCCTGGCACCATCCAGTCATCTATGGGGCGGTCAGGGCTGGAGGAAAGATAAGACACATTCTGTCAGGACGGATGTAGCCCCTGTTATCCACGTGACTTCAAAGTCTGCGTTTGCTGCTTTGGGAGAAAACTTACCCAGCATTGTGGCCTGTGAGGTCATCCCATTTCTTCCGCTTTTTATAATTCAAATTAGTAACCAGTAGTTGAGAGCCAGTCTTCCAAGTGATGAATAATAAGTCAAGCTCCCCGCAGACTAAAGGCCGGATCTTTGTGGGGTGTTCAGACAGGTGTGCGGTGGACAGCAACACAGGGCAGAAGCAGAGAAGGTTCAGAGGAGCTGGGAGAGGATGAGGCTAACTCAGGTCTGGGGGAGCCTGGCCAAAGAAATTTTCCTCACACTGGATACTTCCCAGGTGAGAGAGGCAGAGAAGACAGAGAAGATCCTTGTGCTCAGAGAGAATGACTGGCTTAGGGTGGAGGCACCAAGAGGAAGACCTTGGGTGGGGGGACAGGAGAGAGTGGTGGTTAGGACTCCAGAGCTGGACGGCCTGGGCTCGGCTCCTGGTTCTGTCACTTCATAGCTGGGTGACCTTCGGAAAGTTACTCAACCTCTCTGTGCTTGTTTCCCCATCAGTAAGATGGACATAATAGTACCTCCTTCATAGAGTTGTAGAGTCAGCACTGATGTATCATGGATCTTACTTTATTGATCATATGATATGTAATAGTTGTAATTTTATGGAATGCACATATAGTCTGCTCTGTGCTTAGTTGGTCAGTCATGTCCGACTCTTTGTGACCCCATGGCCTGTAGCCCACAGGTTCCTCTGTGCACGGGGATTCTCCAGGCCAGAATACTGGAGTGGGTTGCCATGCCCTCCTCACATATAGTATAACAGTTGGTAATTATAACTTTAGGTTCCATGGCATAGGGCCTAATATGCCAATCTGATGCATGTTGATTTATTCCGTAAGCAGTGGGGAGACTCAAAAGGGGCTTGAGGTGTATTTTATGTGGTCTGACATGATTTTTAAAAGATAATTCTGGCAGCAGTGTGAGGGTGAGAATGGGTGAGACTGGGGACAGGAAGACATGTCAAGTGTCTCTTTCTGTCCAGACAGGGTGTGAAAAGGATGGTAATCAGAGCTGCCTGGAATGTGGCTATGGATAAAGTGATGGAGAGCATAGGAACAGGATTCCACAGTGAGCAGACGAGGGAAGCGGGTGGAGGAGAACTTAGTGGATTCAGATTTATATCCAGCAGCATGAAGTTCAAGGCAACTCTGGGCTTTAAATATGTATATTTACATGCCTGCATTGGAGAAGGAAATGGCAACCCACTCGTCTTTTTGCCTGGAAAATCCCATGGATGGAGAAGCCTGGCTGGCCCCAGTCCATGGAGTCACAAAAAGTTGGACATAACTGAGTAACTAACACACACATACACACATGCCTGTATGTGTGTATGTATGTGCATCTGTGCACGCATGCTCCATCACTTAAGTCGTGTCTGACTCTGTGAGACCCCATGGACTGCAGCCCACCAGCCTCCTCAATTCATGGGATGCTCAGGCAAGAATCCTGGAGTGGGTTGCCATGCCCTCCTCCAGGGGGTCTTCCCAACTCAGGGATTGAACTCGAGTCCCTTACATCTACCTACATTGGCAGGTGGGTTCTTTACCACTAGCGCAACCTGGGAAGCCCATGGGTGTCTATGCGTGTGTCTACATTTGTGTCTGTGTATATATGTATCCATATACAGAGTCAGTGTTGTAAGAAAAGTTACAGGCAGTGTTACGGCCTGCCGGGTGTCTACGGTGTGATCGTGTGTTTGCTTCAATGTGATCAAGGAGCAGCCTGTTCCAGAGCCCTGGGGCCACCCCTCTTCCGTAAGAACTCATCTCCCGTTGAAGTGTTTGCCAGCGTTTTCTAAGTAGTAAAGAAAAAGAAAACTCCAGTGACAATTAACATGATGCCTTAAAAATCACTTTGAAGAGTTTCAGTGCATAAGGACTTGTTTTTTGCATCTCGGTGCCTTGTTTAATTAGAGTTGCATGACCTGTGACTGATTTAACCCCCAAATACATATTCCAGTTCCGTCTCTAATTAGACTAATGAAGAGAAGGTGTGATGAGCTTCCTCCACACCTGATCTAAAAAGAACTTTATAATTGTCAGAAGAAAGCAGGCAAACTTTAACAACTTCTACACTCATGTACATCAACATAATGCTTACAGGTTAAGATATCCTGACAGTGTTAAACTATTACTCTACTCAAGTATGGGGCTTTTACTCCAGAGATGTGCTAACCTGTTTATCAACCTGGTAAGAATTTTAGTGCCACTTGTTGAAGAGAGGGAATTCATAGATGGGGCTGAGTGAGTGAGTGAAGTCGCTCAGTCGTGTCCGACTCTTTGCGACCCCATGGACTGTAGCCCTCCAGGTTCCTCTGTCCATGGGATTCTCCAGGCAAGAATACTGGAGTGGGTTGCTATTTCCTTCTCCAGGATATCTTCCTGACCCAGGGATTGAACACGGGTCTTCTGCATTGTAGGCAGACCCTTTATCGCCTGAGCCACCAGGGAAGTCTAGAATGGGGCTACATGGTACTAATCTCTCCACTTTAAAATGCTTTTAAAAATCTCTTATTTTTCCTTTGGTTTCTAAGGAGAATTACACTGAGAGGAATTAGAAGATGCTATTAGGAACCATTCTTAAGAGAGAACGTGGCATGATTTAAGGCCACTGGAGAAGACAGGTTATCCTTTCAGCCTAGTGACGTCCCCACCAGGCTGAGCAGCTCCATCACTGAAAGTCATGCCTTGAGCCCTTTTGAAAATGAACCTGTGAGTTACACAGTGCTCCAGAAGTATTCATTAGACAGCAGCAGTTTGCTTTGGTTTTCTTCACTTGTTTAATGAACAGACTCCTTTAGAAGCCAGAGTTGTGACGTTTAGGCCTCTCAAGAAACAACTCATGGGATGAACATTGAAAAAGGGACCTGAAGATAAAGAACTTAGCAAGCTGCCCGAGGACAGTGGCTCCCAGATCTTGGAAGGAGGAAAAAAAAAAAAAAAGGACCTAAAAAGGTGAAAGAATAAGTAGTTTTGATACTTAATGTCACCTAAAGCCAACTCAGCCTGTCCCCAGCTCCTGGGTGTGGATAATGATTTAGAAGAGAGCTTTACTGCCTTTTTCTTGAGTGGCCAGATTACAGCTGAGCTCCCAAGGGATCAGATTTAGTAATAGTAAAATAGTAAATGTATGCTCACTCGTGTCTGACTCTTTGTGACCCAGTGGACTGTAGCCTACCAGGCTTCTCCGTCCATGGGATTCTCCAGGCAAGAATACTGGAGTGGGTTACCATTTCCCTCTCCGGGGGATCTTCCCGACCCAGGGATCGAACTTGGGTCTCCTGCATTGGAGGCAGACGCTTTAACCTCTTAGCCACGAGGGAAGCCCTTTCAGATTTAGTAGTGGGAACATTCTAAAGATGTTGGGAGTATCCAAATCTGCATATTTTCCTGATTGGAAGAATAGCGAGCCCTGGAGAGGGCTGTCACCAGAAAATAAAATGAAGGACAAGGAGAGGGAAGCTTAATAGCTTGTGCCTCTCTCTCCCCAGGTGCAAAGCAGGAAACATTTAGGCGCTTATAATGGGTGCATATCTCTTAAAATGAGAACTGGAAGGCCACTTAAATTTAAATCCTACAGCCAGCTCTGGTGGGGGAACATCACACTGGCCGGCCTCTGTCTGTCCTTGGTGGTCTGAGGAGGGTTGGTTGGACCTAGGTGGGGTGTTCTGTTGTTCATCGCTGAAGTTTTGACAAGAGTTCCAGCATCCCTAGCTATTCCTCTAAAACAGATAAAAGACTATCAAGTCGAAATCAAGAAAATAGTTACGAATGACATCTGTATGTGTTTCTAGAAATGGTGGCCCTCATCACATCCCCTTCGATACTTGCATCCCACACTGGGTAGAGGTCACTTTGTATTCAGGCCATCACAGTGACATGTGGTCAGGGACTAGGGGGCTCAGACAGCCCTGAGGGGCAGTGTTGTAAATTGCTGATTTGCCAATGAAGGCAGTGCTTAAAGGTCAGACAGCACAAGTCTCAAAGGGGCAAGAGAGCTTGCTATCTCAGGTTCAAGAAGGGGAACCGGTCCTCCCATCTTCAAATAACCCAAGGAAATGCCCCAGGATTTAAAAGGCTGAGCAGGGTTTTCGCCAAAGGGTCTCGGGGTGTTGAGCAACAGAGAGCTCATTTGTGAGCATCTGTGAGGTCTCCCTCTCCCCAAGTTTTAACCAGACACATTACCACTGGGACCTGGGGGTGTGCATGCCTGGGCAGGGGTTTCTCTAGCCAACTTGGAAAAATCAGAGCATGGCTCCCCATCCCATGGAATTCCCTGACCAGTAGTATTTCCTGGGGTTCAGTTCACTAAAGGCAGCTGTAATGCCTGTTTCCATGTATTTTCTTAAATTAATGAAAAGTTGTGTGTTCTCTATGAAATGAAACTGCTTGGGGTCATTCAGGCACACGTCCGTGCTAGTCCAGCGTTCCGGCTCTTCACGACTCCGTCTCTTGGCCAGTTTATTGTCACTGGGACTCCAGTTACCTCTGTGCCTCGTGGCCACTAATGAGTTCAGTTTTTAGTCAAATACTGTCTCATGTATATCTAGAGAGACCTTTTGATTAAAGACAGGATCTTATCTTTGGCAGCTCTGGCTGCTGTAACAAAATGTCACACACTGGGTAACTCGGACAGAAATTTATTTTCTCACAGTTCCGGAGGCTGGAAGTCTGAGATCCGGGTACCAGCATGGTTGGGTTCTGATGAGGACTGTCTTCCTGGCCTGCAGACGGTCACCTTCTCAGTGGGTCTTCACATGGTGGAGAGAGCGTGACAAAGTTCCTGGTGCCTCTTTTTGTAAGGACATTAACCCCATCATGGGGACCGTCCCTGCCCACCTCCAAATACCATCACATTGACTAACTTGCGGAGGGATGGAGGGGATGCAAATATTCGTCCACGTCAAGACCCAGATCTTGGAAGTGTACCTTAAGGGCATTCAGGTAATATGGTGGACTGAGCCATGACTGGGTCACCACACCCTCCTGAAACACCAGGAAGTGACATTAAAGGGCAATAGACATAGGAAGCTACTAGGACAAAGAAAATAACAGCAGAATAATAGAAATAACATTCAACAAAGCTTTCAGAGCTGAAAAGCAGATGAACGGATTGAACAGACCAGAGAAAGGCAAAAACTAACTCTTCAGTTTGGGAGCCATGGGCCAGAAAATTCAGGCTACAGAACCCCAGAAAGTTTCAGGAGCCAGAGGCTTCAGGCAGTTCTAAAGACAGGGCGGGGGGTGCAGGTAGGGCTAGAAAAGGTGGATGCTTTAAAAGATCATGTAAGAAGCAGTTAGATCTCTGGATCCCCTCATTCACCCCATGCCCAGAAGCAACTGCTCCCTGCTTCAAATCCTGGCAAAAGAAGTGGAGCTCAGCCATTGTGGAGCTTGAACCAGTGTGGTTATGGCCGGGTGGGCCATGCCCACTGGGGTAGCAGGGCTCCGTAATGAATAATGTATGACTGCTTGTGGACCTGTGATGAGGCCCATCTTTTCTCCCGCCCCTGCCCTGAGCTAGGCATGCCAGCAGCTGAGGCTTGGGTTTCCCAAGGAGACTAGAGGACTCTTAACTAGGAATGTGTTCAGGCCTTGGGAAAGCTCCCAGATACGGACAGTCTGGGATCCTCCACTAAACAGAGGGGTCTCCACCTGCAGCCCCTCACCTGATACCTCACTGTGCACCATTCAGTACAGTGGCTCTGGGCACACGTGACCCCAGCCACAGAGCACTTGAGATGTGGGCGGTAAAACTGAGGAGCTGGGTTTGTATTTGTGTTTGACTTTAATGAACTTGGGCTTCCCTGATGGCTCAGCTGGTCAAGAATCTGCCTGCAATGCAGGAGACCTGGGTTCGATCCCTGGGTTGGGAAGATCCCCTGGAGAAGGGATAGGCTACCCACTCTGGTATTCTGGCCTGGAGAATTCCATGGACTGTATAGAACATGGGGTCACAAAGAGACACAACTGAGCGACTTTCACTTCACTTTAGGAACTTAAATAGTCATGGGGGTGGTGGGTTGGTGGGGTGGGTAGGGGCTACCATAATGGACGGCATGAGCCAGGAAAACTGAGAATTTGATTTTGTTTTTTTGAAGGTTCTGGTCTCAAATTTCACTGAAGCAGTGGTATTAAGTTTTATACCCGCTAGACAATTCCTGAGGAATTTCCTTTCTGCCAGACAAACACTTACTGTGTAGGTCACGGATCTTATTCTAATTCCTTATGTTCAAACCCTGGCCCCCACAGCTGGATTTCCATGTTTTTGCATCAGTGTAACGTCGTCCATGAGTGAGTAGTCCTGCATCTGGGCTGCCGATTCCATGTGTTAATATTTCTGTGGGTATAGACTGGGGCTTTGTCTTACACGCAAAAAAGGGCACAATTCCTTCCAAATCTTGTTCCTATAGGCAGGTACTGTAATTAAGGCACTAGGACAATTTGATTGTCAATCTGTTGCGGCTTCATTTGTAACAAGAATAGAGTTAAGAACTGTTCACAGATTTGATGGTCTCTGAATTCACCTACTCGCTGACATGTACCTGTAACCCGAACGTCAGGGCTTGCGACACTTTTGCAGTCATCTGCAGACACGTGCAGAGCAGGGAAGAACTTGAGCTTGCTAAGACGAAACAAGGCAATCATCTGCCGTCTTATTTCGGTTCTCATATGTAACTAAGTGCCCTTTTGCAGTCGACGTAGTGCCATGTTTTTTGTGTTTTCAAGCTTTTTGTTGGTGGTTTCTCTGTTTAAAATGATGCACTCACAGTGTTGAAGCACTGTCTGGTGTTTCTTACTGCGGGAAGNAGGAAATGGCAACCCACTCCAGTACTCTTGCCTAGAAAATCCCATGGACGGAGGAGCCTGGTGTCCATGGGGTCGCAAAGAGTTGGACACGACTGAGCGACTTCACTTTCACAGTTTACCATGCAGTTTTCTTTAAAAAAAAGTTTAATACTTATTTTTGCTGTGCTGGGCCTCGGTTGCTGTGCGTGGGTTTCTTAGCTTGCAGCGAGTGGGCGCCGCCTCTTGTGGGGCCCCCCGCTCCTCGCTGCAGGGTCTTCTGTTGTGGAGCACTGGCTTCAGGCAGGTGGACTTCAGTATTGTGGTGCAACAGGCTTAGTTGCCTCATAGCATGTGAATCTTCCCAGACTAGGGATTGAACCCGTGTTCTCTGCACTGGCAGGCAGATTCTTCATGACCGGACCACCAGGGAAATCTGCCTTTCAGTCTTTTTTAATGTTACTGTCAGTGGAAGTAACCCACTGAAAAATCATTTATAATTTGCTAGTCCTATGGCTTCATAGGACTATCTCCATCCAACAAAGGGAGAAATATATCATTCCTAAAAGTTCATCAAAATTTGAGTCCGTGGCTAAGGATTTAAATGAGAAAAATCCCAACATTTAGAGGCATAGTTCTTGTATTTTAAAAAATACTGCAATGAACATAGTCCAGGTTAAATAAATGCTTTTCATGTGAAGATATTTCCACGTGGAAAATGTCCAGATTCTGCATCTGTGTCTTGTTAATGTCTAATATGAATTTAATAATGTTTAAGAAACATTTTTCTTATTCAAGTAAGACTTCCTTCTCGAGATTCATACTACCGTATAACCATGCAGGAAGAAAAAAAAGATACAAAAGGAGCATAATGCTAATACTGAGTTAGTTCTGTTTATATGTGTATGTGAATTAGAAATTATCTCAATCTACTAAATGGTAAAGATACATTATTGTGTTTGTGTTTAAGTAATAATAAATATCAGTGTATTCTGAATCTAGTAAGTACCAGATCAGTGTTTTGGGCAGGGTGGGGGAGGTTAAAAAAAAAAAAAGGCAAAGGGAAAGAATAAAAAAAGGAATAAAACTACTCAATTCTTCAAATGAGCAGGAAAGAAAATAACCATGGATGCCTATAAAAGACTACTTGCTAATTTTAAGTGTGTTAAATGCTGGTTAGACTTCAAGGTAAGAGAATGGGTGACTGGTTTATACCAAGAGACTGAGGCCTGGTTCTCACTAAAGATTGGAATGGCCTTGAATAAGCCTTTTGGCCCTAGAACCAAAATGTGTAAAGGATCTGAGCTAAAGGTCCAGCATATGTTTGGTATCTACCTCCTCATTAAACGTCACAGCCACGTCATGTGGCTCACATCATCATTTCTGATCTACCAACAAGGAAAGTGAGGCCCAGAGAGGCCCAGTAACTTGTCTAGGATCACACAGCTAGTAAACAGTGAAAATGCAATTTGAGCTCAGGTCTGTTGAACTCCAAAATCTGTATTCCCTACCAAATGTTAAAACTTTATGCATCCACCTGTATTTCCGGATTTGAGTTTGAATTGTTGGAGATAAGCGTCAATAGTCTTATTTGCCTTTTCTCTCTCTAGTAGGTGCTGAAGTACAAATTGATGTATATATTTTTTAATGTTTTATACAGTGCAAACAATTGACACTATTTCTAAAGAATCATATAGAAGTTGACTATAGAAGTGAATCGTCTGACCAGAAGTTTTTGAATTTTGGCAGATATTGACTACCTGCAGAAATTTTAACTGTTAACCGTTGGGAACTCCTTCTTCCTTTTCCATTTCTCCCACCTGACTCCTTGATAGAAGGTCAATATGAAGTGCATATCTGGCTGTTTTGAGGGAATAAGACTCAAGGAATGAAAATGCAAAGTAAGAGGTCTGTGTATGACATGCATCTGATCTTCCTGCCATTGATTCTCCATGTGACTGAAAGTATCCTAGAGTTCAGCTTTGGGATTTAGTTACTGACTGTCAACGTTGAGTGCATACATCACTGGAATCTCTTCGGGCTTCTGTCTCTTAGAAGATTAGAAAGTCCTTGAGTTCTCATCCATTTGTAAAAATATTTGATTCCTTAGCTCTTTGATATTTGTCATATATTCATACAACTTGACCCACTCCAGTACTTTTGCCTAAAAAATCCCATGGACGGGGGAGCCTGGTGGGCTTCAGTCCATGGGCTTGCGAAGAGTCGGACACGACTGAGCAACCTCACTGTCACTTTTCACTTTCCTGCATTGGAGAAGGAAATGGCAACCCACTCCAGTGTTCTTGCCTGGAGAATCCCAGGGACGGCGGAGCCTGGTGGGCTGCCATCTATGGGGTCGCACAGAGTCGGACACGATTGAAGCGAGTTAGCAGCAGCAGCAGCATACAACTTGAAAATACATACGCTAGTTTATAACCTATAGAAAAAGTGGAAAGTAATGTATGTGTGTGGGGATATAAATGTAGATGTACCTCTGATGTATTGTGTGGATGACTCGTTATGCTTGAAGGCGATAGTTTTAGGGTATTTTTTTTAACTTGTTCTAGACTTTGTCCCATCTTCGGGTTGAATGGCTTATACAAATTATGGCTTATTTGGAGGCATTTTTGCATTCTTTTGTGTTTGACCAAAGAAGATATTCCTCAGAATCAGAGACCAGTGGGACCCCCCAAAGCATCTTCTTACTTTCTAAATGGTAGATGGCTTTAGTGACAGCTCCCAGAAATTTTAATTCCCACTGGCCTCTGGGAATCTAGATTTAAACAAACTAGGCTTGATAAGCGTGATACTGTAGAATTAGAACCGTGTCCTGGCTTTGTCACTTTGAAGGTGTAATGTGTATTTTCTGAACTTCAGAAATACAGATTAAGGTTGTTGAAGTGCCTAGAAAACAATAACATCAGTATACCTTTACTACATTGTTAATTTCTTCTGTATTTTTAGCCAAGCACAGGCCTATAGCCTCATTGAGCTGTGTACATAACCCTGTCTCCCTGTGATTTATGTCAGTTGACATCATTATGGAAATAATGTAACACTTCGTTAAGCATTAGGAAATTAGGTGTTCTGTATTAGTCATTTTACCAAAAGAGTCTCTCTCTTCCATGCCTTAAAGAATTTAAAAAATCAATTTCTCTTTGAAATATGTGCTTTCCCATTTCTCCTCTGAGTACAGTAAACCTAATTTTATACTTTCGGGATGCTCCAGGGTCCTTATTAAAACATTTCTTACTATGCATGCTCTGAATAATGATGCTCACAGGGGCTATTAAAGGGTGTAGAACCATTTGGTCTTTTTTGCTTTAAAATCCCCTCCCCCATCTCCATTTCTCTATGATGCTACTTCTATCCAGCTGCTTCTTGCTTTCTGATTTACGTTTCTATGGTCTAGAAAACCAGACTACCAAGCCCATTCAGATTGTAACTAAAATTAAAGGAAACTAGCTGGGAGTCGGAGCTTGGGGAGCCCTCAGAATGATTTACCTGCGTGAGTTTTAATGCATGGATTTGTGCCATCCATTCTGCTGCCTACATTGCTTTTTTGGCTTCTTGCTGGCCAGACAGTTGACTTCAATTTAGATTTGTGAATGCTGTGGTGACTTAAAACTCTAGCAACTATTTCAAAGTAATGCCTGGATTCACAAGAGGAGGACAGCTCGTTGAATTTGTTTCAAATCATTAGTAAAGTTGAAAGTTCTCTAAGTTAAAATACATCAATATAAAGAAAATATTACCTGAGTTTCAGATCCTTACTATTTAATTGGCTCACCTGCTATTCCAGTGGTTTTTTTAAACTGGGAAGGAATTGACAGGTATGGAAGATTTAGCTTCAGCTCACAACCTGAAACCCTTTTTCTTCTTGCATATTTTTGCTGAGCAACCGTGAGCCCAGTATAAATTTTGCAATTCCATTGAGGCAAGTTAAAATTTTAGCTGAACCTTCTCATAAACTGGCAACATGAGACTTGAAAATAGTTTAACGACCTCGTTAGGAAATTCATCCAACCTGTGATTTTAGATAGGTGCATTTGAAAATAACCTTTTAGGTATATTCTAAATGACCAAAGCCTGGTGTGCTCTAAGCTAGTTCTATAAAATTCCCACCTCAAATTTGTAAGCTGAGACTTAGATTTTTTTTTAAAAAAAACCCTTTTTTACTCTTCACATCAGTTTCTTATTTTGAGGGGTTCTTGGTAGGAGAATGTGACTCTGAATTTTCTCTGTAACCGAATAAGTCAGTTGTAGGCTAATCCTCAGTGGCACAGATGGTAAAGAATCTGCCTGCAGTGTGGGAAACCCGGGTTCAATGTCTAGGTCGGGAAGATCCCCTAGAGAAGTAAATAGCAACCCACTCCAGTATTCTTGCCTAGAGAATGCCATGGACAGAGGATCCTGGCGGGCTACAGTGCATGGGACGGCAAAGTCTAACACAACTTAGTGATTAAAACACTTCCAGGTGGTGGTTCAGCCTCTAAGTTGTGTCCAATTCATTGTGACCCCCGTGGACTGCAGCACACGAGTCTTCCCTGTCCTTTACTATCTTCCAGAGTTTGCTCAGACTCATGTCCGTTCAGTCGCTAATATCATCCAACCATCTCATCCTCTGTCTCCCCCTTGCTCCTCCTGCCCTCAGTCTTTCCCAGCATCAGAGTCTTTTCCAGTAAGTCGGCTCTTCACATCAGGTGACCAGAGTATTGGAGCTTCAGTTTCAGCATGAGTCCTTCCAATGAATATTCAGGAATCATTCCAATGATTTCCTTTAGGATTGACTTGAATGGGTAGCCATTCCCTTCTCCAGGGGGTCGTTCCAACCCAGGGGTTGAAGCCAGGTCTCCTGCATTGCAGGCAGATTTTTTTAAGGTCTGAGCCACCAGGGAAGCCCATTCATAGGTGGATATATAAAAGTTTTGAAGGTGTAGTTTTCTTATTGGTAAAGTTAAAGTGCTTTTCTCTCAGCTATGCAAATTAGGAAATGAGGGTAACTTTATCATGAATATTTAAGAAGGTAAACATTCTACTTTGATTATAATTGACATAGGAAATCCTTAAGGTATTGTTCAAACAATAGTTGCACAACCCTTACATGGAATAGAGGACCTCTGGGAAATAGAGTAATGCTACTTCTTACATATAACTTTCAAAATACCTAAAATGTGTTACTGTCCCCCTTCCAACAGCTTTGCTTTTCCCCTCTCCCTTCTCTGAGTGTGTCTCTTCCAGCTTCATCACTGTGTCTGTCTCTAAGGCTCACTCACTGTCCTTTTGTGCCTTCTCATCCAATTTCATTTCCCCGGGAAGCCCGTTCTCCCCCTTGATTTTATACTGAGCCTTGTCTGGTTGTCCCTTTGCTTCAGATTTCTTGTCCGTTCTCCAGTTTGCATATGTTGGATTTGACCACAAGACATTTTCGTTGGGATGTCCTAACTCATCCGAAAGAGGAAACTATCTCACTCCCAGCCCAAAGTCAGACCCCTTCCTTACCTCCCCATCAGGACTGGGACATTAGTCGAGTTCAGTGCAAGAAGGGATTTGATATAAGAAATGAGGCACTTACATCATCAACTCAGAAGAGGTTACAATCAGTTGGTGGGCGAACTGGTTGAGATCTCTGTTCTAGTTCTGATTAATGAGCGGGCCTTCCTGGCTCAGGTTCTCACAGGGCTGACTTCCGCCTTCCCGTCTGATCCCAGCCAAGGTCCCACCTGGCTCGCCTACCAGGTGACTCGTCCTTCTTCTGAACACACAGCATCCCCTGCTGTCTCCCCGCTTCACTCGGCCCTGAGCTTGAAGACTCTGCCCAGAGACCTGTGCCCTCATCTGCCCTGCACAATCTACGAACACTGAGGCCTCCCACTGCCCTCCACAGCCCGTGTGTAGTAACATTGACAGGTGTCCATGACATCATGGCCGATGATGTAGTAATGGCGATCACAGTCTCTTCTATTAAAAGGGAATCACTGTCTTTGGGAACTACTACAGAAAATTAGCAGTTGAGGCTGCCAAGGTAATCAGTGGACAATCTTTGGCACTCTAGATGTGAAATCTTCTTTGCAAAGTCTGGAATATGAGATGTTAGATTTTGGCTTGGTTTTGTCCTGCTCTCTTTTTTCTTTTTTCTTAATTTAGTTTTAATTGAGGAATAATTGTTTTTCAATATTATGTTGGTGTCCACCATACATCAACATGAATCAGCCATAGGTACACATATGTCCCCTCATTCTTGAACCTCCCACCCCATCCCAACCCTCTACATTGTCACAGAGCCCCGGTTTGAGTTCCCTCTTTTTTTTTTGAAGTATAGTTGATTTACAGAAATGCTGTGTTAGTTTCAGCTGTGCAGCAAAATGATTCAGTTTTATATGTATTCTTATATATATATATAAATATTCTTTTTCAGATTTTTTTCCAGTAATAGGTTATTACTAAATATTGAGTATACTTCCCTGTGTTATACAGTAGATCCTTGTTGGTTATCTATTTTATATATAGTAGTGTGTCTATGTTCGGAGAAGGCAATGGCACCCCACTCCAGTACTCTTGCCTGGAAAATCCCGTGGGTGGAGGAGCCTGGTAGACTGCAGTCCATGGGGTCGCTAAGAGTCAGACACAACTGAGCGACTTCACTTTCTCTTTTCATCTTCATGCATCAGAGAAGGAAATGGCAACCCACTCCAGTGTTCTTGCCTGGAGAATCCCAGGGATGGGGGAGCTTGGTGGGCTGCCATCTATGGGGTCGCACAGAGTCGGACACGACTGAAACGACTTAGCAGCAGCAGTGTGTCTATGTTAGTCCCAAATTCCTAATTTATCCCTCCCCTTCCAGTTTTCCCCTTTGGTACCTATAAGTCTGTTTTCCATATCTGTGAATCTGCTTCTGTTTTGTAAATAAGTTCTTTTGTATTATTGTTTTAGATTCTACATATATATTTGTCTTTCTCCTTCAGACTTACTTCGCTTAATATGATACTTCTAGTTCCATCCATGTTGCTACAAACGGCATTATTTCATTCTTTTTGTATGGCTGAGCAATATTTTCTTGTGTATTTGTACCACATTTTCTTGGTCCTTTCATCTGCTGATGGACATTCAGGTTGCTTCCATGTCTTGGCTATTGTAAATACTGCTGCAGGGGCATTGGGATACATGTGTCTGCATCCCCGTGTATATACTCTGTTTTTTCTTTAGAAAGTACAGAAGACAAAAATTAATTTTTAAAGGTGTACTGAGGAATGTTAATGGAATGTGTCTACCATCTGAAGCTAGTCCCGTGCCTTAACTATAAAGATATTCAGTTTTTGGTGATGGAATAAATGAATAACTGTGTGAACTAGATTTGGACACAAACTATCTGAATTCAGAAGGCTACATACAGTGGTACTTTCAAAAGTTGTCTCACTGGTAGGTTTAAGTCGTTGGGATTAAGTCATCCATATTCCTTTCCCCCTCCTCTTATTTGTCCAAAATAAAAATAAAGTAAGTCTGGTTTCTGTATTTGGGAATTCCTGTGGTTTGATCTCTACGCTGCTGTATTATGCTAAGATATGGTTATATTGTACAGGTGGTCCGTGCACGTGGGGACTGGGACTGAGTGAGTCTGTTCCTGTTGTCATCCACCTGGACAAGGCCGCCAGTCTTTCTAGAAACCTGAAAGGGGGCAAGCAGGCTCCAGGTGGTAGGAGAGGAAAATACGTCTCTTGGATTCGCCTGTGAAACATCAGAGGCTGGTTGGGCCCCTTGAGATTGAAGAGGTGATGTGTCTCCCACCTGCTAACAAAAAAAAAGAGGAGGGAGTTTTGTCCTTCTTGGGGCCTGAGCATTAAAGATGGAACCGTGTCTCTTGAAGGCAATGTGGAGCAATAACCATAGTCAGAGAGAAAGCTGGACATCAGTTACAGGCAGTGAGACAGATGTTAGTCCTTACTATTGCAGTGGTATTACCCGGTGTGACCTGAGCTCAGCTTCATGCAAACAAAAGGCTGGCGGCCTTTAAACACTGGGTTTGCTAAAGGTCCTGGAGCTGGTCAGCGCTGTGAGCAGGCTGTCTGTGTCTATTCGCAGGCTGTTATTGAAGTTTGGCTCCCAGCCTCCCACAGAGCCTCGGAGATAGGAGTTCTGTCGTTTTCCATGATTAGGCTTCAAAGGACTGGCTTCCACATCCCTGAGAAAGACGCTCCTGGGTTGTAGAAGGCACATGTACATCTGTGTCTGTCTCGAAGCGACAGAGAAAGACCTACTCCTACCAGTTTTCTAAAGTAAATGCCCTAATAAAAGGGAGCCAGGAGCCTGTGTCGGATTTTGCCTAGAACAAGCAGTCCCTTCATTTGGCAGCACTGAGCTTCAGTCAGGCACTTCCTGGGGACTAGATTCATCACCCCAGGGCCACAGCCTTGAGCTGCTGGAAACTGTGTTTCTTCAAGTCTCCTAGTGGGGGGAGGGGTGGACAAAATCGTTTGTGTTGAAAATTGAGTTCTTTCAGGCCAAGGTGGGGCTTCCCTGGAGGCTCAGACAATGGAGAATCCATCTGCAATAAGGGGTACCCAGTTCGATCGCTGGGTGGGGAAGATCCCCTGGAGAAGGAAATGGCAACCCACCTCAGTATTCTTGCCTGGGAAATCTCAGGGACAGAGGAGCCTGCTGGGCTACAGTCCACGGGGGTCGCAAAGAGCTGGACACGACTGAGTGACGTAACACACATGCACAGGCCGAGGTGGAGGCCAGGTCAACAAGAGGTTCAGAGAAAACCTCTAGACTTAGACTTGAGTTTGGTCAAGGAGAGAGTCTTTGTCACCACTTTGGGCCAAGCACAAGGGGAAAAAGGGTGGACGTGAGAGGGACTGGTCCAGCATTCCCTTCCAGTGGTTACCTGGGAGCCTCCAACTGTATTTAATGAGGAAAATGTCATTTCCTTCTCCTGGCAGCAAGAATTTAAGTGACTTGTGATGAATCAGACCATTTCTGCCTGAGATTTTCTTCTTTGTAAAATTAAACTCAGGCTTTTGAGCAATTTAGGATTCCAGGTTTCTNTGCAGGCCAAGGTGGGGCTTCCCTGGAGGCTCAGACAATGGAGAATCCATCTGCAATAAGGGGTACCCAGTTCGATCGCTGGGTGGGGAAGATCCCCTGGAGAAGGAAATGGCAACCCACCTCAGTATTCTTGCCTGGGAAATCTCAGGGACAGAGGAGCCTGCTGGGCTACAGTCCACGGGGGTCGCAAAGAGCTGGACACGACTGAGTGACGTAACACACATGCACAGGCCGAGGTGGAGGCCAGGTCAACAAGAGGTTCAGAGAAAACCTCTAGACTTAGACTTGAGTTTGGTCAAGGAGAGAGTCTTTGTCACCACTTTGGGCCAAGCACAAGGGGAAAAAGGGTGGACGTGAGAGGGACTGGTCCAGCATTCCCTTCCAGTGGTTACCTGGGAGCCTCCAACTGTATTTAATGAGGAAAATGTCATTTCCTTCTCCTGGCAGCAAGAATTTAAGTGACTTGTGATGAATCAGACCATTTCTGCCTGAGATTTTCTTCTTTGTAAAATTAAACTCAGGCTTTTGAGCAATTTAGGATTCCAGGTTTCTACATCTGAGGTTATGTCGATTCTCAGATATTATAAGCTTCTTTAGATCAAGGATCAAAGGCGTGAAAGTAACATTGGAGCCCTGAGATACATTTTTTTTACGGGAAAGCCACAGTTTTGTACTTAGTTTTGAAAGAAATGTTGTCAAGGTTTCTTTTGCTGTTTGTCCTTTTTTTTTTTTTTTTTTGCCACAGTGCTTGAAGATTTGTTCTTCCTCTTTCAACTGACAGGAAAACTCTATAAAGTTCCTTTTCTTGGGTCTTCTAGAGCAGGGGTTAGCAAACTATGACCCACAGGTCAAATCCATCTCCAGTCCTGTGTTTGTAAATAAAGCTTTATTGGAACACAGCCGCCTTATTCATTTGTATGCTGTCTAGAGCTGCTGTGACAGAGTTGAGTATTATAGTTTCCATAAAGACAGTGGCTCTCTGGCCCTTTACAGAAAAAGTCTGTCAATGCCTGTTTTACATAGTCACAGATTCTGTTTTTCATTATAAATATATTCTCCATCTGTTTGAAGCATAGAGTTGAAAACCTTTCAAAATCTGTACTTGCTTCCTTTGGACGCAATTGTATTTCCTCCTAAATTTTCATTTGAGGAACTCAGGTCGACTGGACAGCATTGTTTCAAGCCCCATAGAAGTTTCAGAGAAAAAGAATAAGTGCATACCAAGTAGCCAGGTTTCCTCATAAACTGGAAACGTTGACTCTCTAGAAAGACTTTCATCACACACAGTGGAGAGAGATAAGAATTAGCAGTGAAGTTACTGTCCTTCATGAATTATGAAGAAATTTCTGGATAAGTTTCTATTTTGAAAATAAAAATGACAATAACAACGAAACCTTTATCTTTTTCTCTGAAAAATATAACCTTCCTTCTTAACTTATTCATCCTTTCCATAAAATATATCCTTACTTTTCTTCTATAAAGAAATCAAGTCTTATGATCCCAGAGGGTCAAAGGAGGCCTTTAGCTTGTAATATTTCTGTGCCCTGAGATGAATAAAGAGCAACTTTTAAAAGCATTTAAGCTCATAGCCAGATATTAGATACTAGATTCTTATAATTTTCCTGCCCCTGAGTTTTGACCTCTTCAAACTAAGCTTATCTCCTCACACCCATTCGGATGGCTGCTTTTAAAAAAGCAAAAATGGTGAGGATGTGGAAAGGTTGGAGCCCTGTGCACTTTTGCTGGGGATGTAAAATGGTGCAGTAACTCTGGAGAACAGTATGGTGGTTCCTAAAAATAGTAAACAGAACTACCACATACATGGTGCAGCCATTCCGCTTCTGGGTATGCACCGACAAGAACTAAAGCAAGATCTCAAGGGATATTTGCACATGCATGCTCACGGCAGGGTTGTTCACCATAGCCAAGAAGTGGAAGCAACCCCAAGGGCCCGTCGACAGATGAATGGGTAAACAGAATGCACTGTATATACAAATAAAACAGAGTATTTATTCAGCTGTAAGAAAGAAGTCCTGGCAGATGCTACCACACGGATGGACCTTGCTAAGTGAAACAAGCCAGTCACAGAGAAAAGACAAATTGTCTGATTTCACGTATACGAGGTACCCAGAGTAGTCAGACTGACAGATACAGCAAGTAGAATGGTGGTTGCTAAGGGCTGTGCAGCAGGGAGAAGGGAGAGTTACTGTTCAAGGGGTTCAGAGTTTCGGTTCCACAAGATGAAAATATTGGTTCCACAGCCACGTGAATATACTCAACACTGCCGAACTGTACCCCTGAAAGTGGTTATGATGCTTGATTTTATGTATGTTACCACAATTTAAATAAGGCTAAGCTGATGGAGTCCCGGAGCTGAGAGTTCTGACGGAAAGTGTGACAAAGTCCAGGCTGTTTCCGTTCCGGCTCTGTCTTTGTGCTTTCACAGCAGTTAATTCATCGCGTTAGCTCTGTGAGGTGACAGGATGTTTTAATAGGGAAAGAAGTCAAATCAAGCTGACTGACCTGTTTCCAGGGCTCACTCCTATAATATTGTATAGACACAACCTTGGGCAAGATTTTCTATTAACTTGCTGACAAGGCCAGGGAAACCACTTTGTGGGTTTGTGAGGAAGAAAGAAAAGGGGTTGATGATTTACTTGGCCTCCGAGCATGGTTGAGGTCAGCTGGATTCCTGGCAGGACCATGGCGATCAAACACTTCATCCGCACACTCACTCAAGCTGAGATGGTACTGCGTGTGTGCATCCTATTTCAGTCGTGTCCAACTTTTTGCAACCCTATGGACTGTACCCCACCAGGCTCCTCTGTCCATGGGATTCTCCAGGCAAAAAATACTGGAACCCTCCTCCAGGGGATCTTCCTGACCCAGGGATTGAACCGGCATCTCTTATGTCTCCGGCTCTGGCAGACGGGTTCTTCACCACTAGCGCCACCTGGGATGGTACTTACGATCATTAAATCTGAATTCTAGGGGACTTCCCTGGCAGGCCAGGAGCTAAGACTCCACGCTTCTAATGCAGGGGGCCACGGTTTGATCCCTGGTCAGGGAACTAGATCCCTCATGCCGCAACTAAGAGTTTGCGTGCCACGACTAAGACCTGGTCAGCCAATTAATAAAAAAATAAATAAATAATAAATTGCTGCCCTGGTCCAGACATTTCCTCAAATCAGCTCATCATTGAGAGTCAATCCCTAGAAATGAGAAACTGCTAGACAGTGTTATGTCATAAAGAATCAGTCCCAAGCCAAGAAGGAAATTGAATTCTGCTATTTTCATTGGTGAATTAAAGGTTGCTCGTTTGTCAGCTTTCACTGTGCATATAACAGTTACTTCAAAAGGAGTGCAAAAATAACCATCAGAAACAAAACTCAGAAGTTGCAACCACAAAAGATGAATGGAGAGCTGAGCATTCATTTAAGGGCACACCGTGCTGCTTGTCACATCTCACTGCCTTGTCATTCTGGGGGGACTAATGGCATCTGTAAGAACAAGCAGAGCCTCAGGGAGAGCTCTGAATAGCCCCATGCTTCTGGACCTTCTTCACTGCATTTATTTTGAGATTTCTTCTTTTGGCAGTGTTTATGTTTGTCAATTTTTCCAATTGCTGCCTGGGTAAATGTTCTATTCACACACCTGCTATTCAGATATTCTGGGGTTTTCTGTTTTTTTTTGTTTGTTTGTTTGTTTTTTGTTTTAGGGAATAGTAGCTAGCTACTGAAGTTTGATTTTTTTTCCCTCCTAATACAGATGAACAATTCTCTTCTCTGGTCAAGGCTGTTTGGCCGCATTGTTTTTATCATTAGCTGGTGAATGCTTGGAAAAAGGATAGCCAAACCGTTTGTTTCTGGGTGAAGCATCTTACCTTGCAAGAAGAGAAGACTGAAATGGAAATGAAACTACGTTTGGTGTGCAGAAAAGGAAAGGAGAGTCCTAAGTTACTTGGACTTTCTCTTAGATTTGCAAGGTTTTATTTTTTAATACCTGTGATTATTATGCATTTCTTCTTCATGAGCATTTCTGTTTTGCTTTGGCGTAAAAGTCTTTATGTAACTCATTTTTCAAGGACATAGCAAACCGCACATTTTTTACCTGTATAGTTCTCTCCATCAGAAGTGATCAATGAGAAGTAACTGAGTCAATGCTGACTTTCCTAAACATGAACATCGTTTATCATACTCATATCAAAGAAAAGAGTGAAATGATAAATTTTTGTGTGACCCTGTATTTCCTTTGGCTGGTTTAACTTTTTCCTAAAGTTCAATGGGATCCTAAAAACAATCATAGTTTATTGAGTTTTATGTGCAAGACCGGATTCTTTGTCTTCTTTTGTGAAACCTCATCTGGTGACAATTAAATCACAGCTAAGCTTTAATAAGATGATTTGAGAAATGATCTTATAAGCGACAAAGTTTTGGCCAGAAATGAGCGAATGTTACATCTTTTGTTCTTAATGTATGCACTGTAGCCTATCTGTACACAGTTGTTTATTTATGGATAGTCCGGATAAGTTGACAGGCCTATTCCTGGCTTTGAGAGCCTTAGATGAGTAGTATAATACCACACTTAAGCTTCCACACACTGGAATCATGCAGCTTGGGTTCAAGTGCAGTTTTTCACCCTGGGCAAGTTGCTTAACATCTTTATCTGCAAAATAGTGATAATAGTCCGAAGTCTCTAGAGTTGTTGTGAGACTTACAATAAAGTACTACATGGAAATGAGTAGTTGCTAATATTATACAGTGTGAGTGTTACCATGGCAATGGAAAGGAGAAATTGAGTCTTCATAAAAATATCCCTTTCAGGCAAAATATTCATCTGAATAGACATGTGACATAACTATACATAGTATTTTCAAAATTTTTGTTCAAAAATGTTGACTTTAGTTCTGACTAGATAATAAGAACAAATAAAAGCCCTCAATCTTACACTGTCGTCTCTGTCTTAGAAAGCATTAGAGAAGGAAGATTTACATCTCAACGCTGCCTTCTGGAAACTTCATTGCATCAGAGTTGATCAGACCATGAGTGGAGAAACAAGCAGGAAAGTAGGCAAACCGATTTTCATTAACTTGGCACCACACAGCCCTTTGAACGAGTGCCCTCTTATCTTTTAGGTAACAGGTGGTTGCTGGGGGTATTAAACTGTTCTGGGCAGAATTTCAGATTTCCTTCTTCAGTGCTTTGGGCAGCACTCTTCAATCATAAAGCGATCAATAATAATTAGGTGTCAGAAATGAAATACAGTGTAGCATTACGCTCCCTGCATCCGGAAGAGAAACTCACTTAACTAACTCGAAATCAATGGATTTTCTTTTTATTCCTGGGAGGGCAAGGGAAGTGTTAGAGGTAGCAGAGAACCCAATGGAAAAGTGAATTGTAGCTTTGTACACAATCTAAAAAAAATAGATGTTAGGACATACTTCCCTCTGAGTAATAGAAACAAACCCTAAAGCATCAAGCCTTTATTTCTAACATAAATACTTTAATTCCACTGCATTCTCAATCACTGTTGGGCCACCTCTTCCAGTTTAATGAAAAAGGTCCCTTATAGTGGGTGACCTATAGGTGAAAGGGTGAAGTGAAGGCTGTAAACAGGGCTTAACATACATTAGTTTTCAGATCTTAGTTTTAAATGGAGAAATAATTATTTCTGCTATGTCTTATAAATCTCAGAAGACAGAACTGATGGTTATTCTGTTATAATTTGGTCTGAATTTTTCCTCTGTAAATTGGAGTAGAGCCAGAGAGAGCACATGGAATCTGCAAACTGTAACAAGCTTTCCTTAGCGCCCTCCCCAGAGCTGTGACCCTGAGCCTGAGCCTGGCAGTCCAGTTCAGTTCAGTCGCTCAGTCGTGTCCGACTCTTTGCGACCCCGTGAATCGCAGCACGCCAGGCCTCCCTGTCCATCACCAACTCCTGGAGTTCACTCAGACTCACATCCATCGAGTCCGTGATGCCATCCAGCCATCTCATCCTCTCTCGTCCCCTTCTCCTCCTGCCCCCAATCCCTCCCAGCATCAGAGTCTTTTCCAATGAGTCAACTCTTCGCATGAGGTGGCCAAAGTACTGGAGTTTCAGCATTAGCATCATTCCTTCCAAAGAAATCCCAGGGTTGATCTCCATCAGAATGCACTGGTTGGATCTCCTTGCAGTCCAAGGAACTCTCAAGAGTCTTCTCCAACACCACAGTTCAAAAGCATCAATTCTTCGGCGCTCAGCCTTCTTCACAGTCCAACTCTCACATCCATACATTGCAACACTCCTCTAAATTGCTTCTTACATGTTGCTTCNCTTCAAAAGCATCAATTCTTTGGCGCTCAGCCTTCTTCACAGTCCAACTCTCACATCCATACATTGCAACACTCCCCTAAATTGCTTCTTACATGTTGCTTCCAGGATGGACCTCAAGAATAGTCTACCCTATTTTCAAAAATCTGAATTCTTAGTTCTGCAAAACTACTCACCTCTAAAACTTTCTGTCAGCTTTCTTCCCCCCAAAACTTAAGGTCTCTCTCCTGCTGTCCAGATACTGGAAGGCATTAAGAGAAATCATTCTCTGTTGATATCTGAACTATTTAAAGAAATGACCAGGAAAGAACTTGTGGCTTTTATTGTCTTACAATCATCTTTTCTTTCTAGTCTGCTGGCCAGCTGTATAATTGCATTATATGGTGGCTGCTGGGGTTCTTATTCCCCTTCAGAGACTATTGGATCAGTAAAAAGAGAAGCAGAGTTAGTAAGAAGGTCCTTTGAATGGTTTTGCTTTGGAAAATAAAGCATACATTGAGAAAATTCATCAAACCTCAGTGTATAGTTTAATAGATGGTTTTAAAGCGAACATCATATAACTGCTGCCAAGTCTGTGTGTGTGTGTGTATGTGTGTGTGTGTATGTGTGTGTGTATATATATAGAGAGAGAGAGTTCGAGAGAGAGAGAAGCTAGAGAGACAGCATCTGGGAATCCCTTTATGTGCCTTCTGATTGCAGGTTCCCTCCCCATCAAAGGTGGTCACTGTCCTGTATTTTCATCATGTCTTTCTTTGTAGTTTTGAAGTTTAGAGAACATACATCTCTAAACCATACATTTAGTTTTTCCAGCATTTGAAGTTTATATAAATGGAATCACAGTATGTGTGTTTATTTGTCTTGCTCTTTTAACTCTGCATTACTTGTAGGATTCATTCATTTTTGTGTTAACTTTTTATTTTGAGAATTTTCAAACATGAGAGAATCATATGATGATATCATTGTACAATTGTGTAGTTATATAGCCATCACCTAAGAGTTACTAAGATATGGCCATTTTCATGGTTTTTTTAATCAAATAACAGACATCTCTAATCATTCATCTCTAAAAACTCAGGAAAATGTCCTATATCACTCCAAGACCATTATCATAGGTAGCAAAACTAATAGTAATTCCCTGATATCATCTAGAACTTCCCTGGTGGCTCAGATGGTGAAGAATCTGCCTGCAATGCGAGAGACCTGGGTTCACTCCCTGGGTTGGGAAGGTCCCCTGGAGGAGGGCATGGCAACCACTCCAGTATTCTTGCCTGGAGAATCCCATGGACAGAGGAGCCTGGCGGGCTACAGTCCATGGGGGTCACAAAGAGTCGGACATGACTGAGCGACTAAGCACAACACGATATCATCTAATATTCATATTTTCCCAACTGACTCCGCCAAACACTTTTACAGCTGGTTTGTTCAAACCAGGATCCAAATCAAGATCCGTGAGAAACGTGCTGTGAACAACACAACTTGCAGCTTAGAAACAAGTCTGTGATCCTTTTTCTCCTACACTTCATGGGTAGATAAGGCTCTGGTGGGGCCTGGCTGCAGGCACTTCTGCCACAGTAAGAGGAAAATAAATCGCCTCATCTATGCTAATGACATGTCCAACTTTCATGCTCTTTGACTCCAGAGGAAATTGTACTGTCTGCATTACTGTCAGAAAACCAATTATGTCCAAAGCCAAGCTATTATTTTGGGCTTCCCTGGTGGCTCAGACAGTAAAGCGTCTGTCTGCAATGCAGGAGACCCGGGTTCGATCCCTGGGTTGGGAAGATCCCCTGGAGAAGGAAATGGCAGCCCACTCCAGTGTTGTTGCCTGGAAAATCCCATGGGCAGCGGAACCTGGTAGGCTACTGTCCATGGGGTCGCAAAGAGTCAGACATGACTGAGCGACTTCACTTCACTGTAGTATGGAGCTGATCAAGGCTATGTCTAGTCTTTACTTATTTGGGGGATGGATAGTGGGCTGCCCTTCCAGGAAGACCGCTGGAATACAGATGTCTGCCAAATGAAATTCCCACCAGGACCGCAGGACAAACAGGTGGATGGCTGGTCACTCTGCTCCGTTCGGATCTTTCTGGTTGGTCACGCCTTGCTCATCTAATATAGCAGGACTTCGGGTTTTCTGTTCTGTTCTGTTCTGTTTTCTGTTCTGTTTGACTCAAACTTTGACCAGAAGGGTCTTTGTATAAGATCTTGGCTCCTCTGTGTCCCTCCTGTGTCGGAAGAGCTGACCTCCCTGGCTCCTTTTTACAACATACGCTTCCTGCAACCTGGCATCTATTTTTTTTTTTTTTTAACATTTATTTATTTGGCTCCATTGGGTCCCAGCTGTGGCCTGAAGGGTCTTCGTTGTATCATGGGTGATCTTTCAGACTCTCAGGTTGTGGCACCAGGCTCAGTTGCCTCTTGGGATGTGGGATCTTAGTTCCCTGCATGAATGCTCAGTCGCGTCTGACTCTTTGTGACCCCATGGACTGTAGCCATCCAGGCTCCTCTGTCTACGGGATTATCCCAGCAAGGATACTGGAGGGGGTTGCCATTTCCTCCTCTAGGGGATCTTCCTGACCCAGGGATCGCACCTGCGGCTCCTGCATTGGCAGGTGAAATCTTTACCACTAAGCCACCTGGGAAGCCCCTTAGTTTCCTGACCAGGGATCAAACCCACGTCCGCCGCCTTGGAAGGCGGATTCTTAACCACTGGACCACCAGGGAGGCCCCAGCCTGACATTTAGATTGGTGTTTCCCAAAAGATTTTCCTCAGAGTAAACGTCCCCGTGGTCCTCTATGAAAGGGTTATATTGTCAAATGAATTTGAGAAAAACACTGGGTTAAACCGGTTTCGTTAGGTCCTCTCCTACTAATGAATACAATGGTTCTCTAGTGGTACATGGCATTTCCCAAAATTACTGTCCTCAAACCCTTTCCACAGAGCATCTCTGGAGGTTACTATTCTGCAGAACAGACTGTGGGAAGTGCTGATCTAGATGACTTGGGTGTGATCACAAGCAGCAGTAAACAAACAGTCTCATCTCCTGCCTCACGGGCTGTGAAGAGTTTATCTAAGCTAGCTACCAGCTAAGTGCAGTGGGTGGGTTGCTGTACTGGAAATGAGGAACTTCATTCACGCACTCTCTCCACTTGCACCGTCGCTGAAGTTCATATTCTAACAATGGGGAGAAATATGGAGCTATGCTTACGTGATGAAGACACTGAGCTGTTAGTTTCTACCCTTTAGGTGGAATTTCCACATGCTTCAGATTTTTAGAGGGAAAAGAGTTTTCAACAGTGCCTCTGTTTTGTTTTATTTTTAATTTTATTGAAGTATAATTGATTTACAATGTTGTGTTGATTTCTGCTGTACAACAAAGTGATTCTTTGTATATATATTATGTATATATACAATATGCATAATATCTGTATTCATTTATATATATATATGTATACACACACACAAACACACATTCTTTTTCATGTTCTTTTCCTCTGTGGTGCCAATCAGTAAGACCTTGTTGTTCAGTCTCTGATATTGAGGATCATTTGATGTTAATTATGAAATATTTTAAAAGATGTTTTTCATCTTGAGTTAAGTTCAGGAAGCTTTTCTTTGGCTAATCAATGGGAAAAGCTTCTTGCCTAGTGACTCTACACTTAGCAAAATGTTTAGCTATGCATAGGACTCCTGAAACCATCTGAGTTCGTAAAAATTTGGTGCTTACACAGATTGCTTCTAGATTAACAGAACGTCTTGAGTATGTTTATCATACTATTCTGTCTAAAACTAAGCATTTAGGATTGAATTTTTTTTTACTTCTTTCTTCAACACGGCATTTAGATTGACATGCGTGCTCAGTTGTATCCAACTCCTTGCAACCCATGGACTGTATACCACACTCCTCTTACCGTGGAATTTTTCAGGCAAGAATACTGGAGTGGGTTGCCATTTCCTACTCCACTGAGATCAACAGTGTTGTTGCTTTTCTCATTTATTGTCTTATGAAATAAGAGATAAATGGCATTGGCTCTCTAAACTTTTGAAATGGAAGACTTCTGGGTTTATTGTGTTCCTCCAAATCTTTGCTTTTCTGTCTTCTTTTATATATGGTTTGTATGTACTTAACTTGGAGAGTCTTCATCTTAAAGAAGATGGAAACAATGTAAATGTGGGTTCATTGTTTCAGGGTGAGTTTTTCTAGTCTGTAGTTGTTGCATCATACTAATAATCCTCCTTTTATGATGTCATATGGGAAGCAGAGGTAGATTCCAGGTTCCAGAGGCTCATTCCATTTGTTACTTGTAGATCTCGAGCCCAAATTCACTTTCACTGGAGTTGTCAAATTTTAAAGGGATAAAGGCTACAGATTCTCCTGGATCAGCGAAAAAGTTCAGTCAGGTTTCCCCACTCCATCTTACGGAAAAACCCAAATGAACTTTTTGGCCAACCCAGTACTTGGCAGGCTGACTATTTTAACCACTGAAGGCATAAGGCTCTGCAGTAAGCTACCCTAGATTTCATCATTTATCAATTGTTTTTCCCCTTCAAACTTCTATCCCAAACAGAGTGTAATTTAAGGCAGTTGCGCAGAGAATTCAACAAAGATAGATTATCCTAGAGAAATATATGAATAGCTCCCTGCCCTGGTACTCTGAGAAGAAGCAGATGACTAAAAAGAATTGATATTGCTTTTTTCCCCATTTCCTCATTTTATGAAACATAAGAGTTTCTTTCTTCCATCGCTACTGGAGCACATCAGAAGCACCCTCTGCCCAGTAAGTCTAGTGATACATACTAGAAAAATTCTTACGCCTGTTCATGTGGGTGCCTGAACAGACATAATGACAGTGGCAATGTTTATAGGCCCAAAAGGGTGAAGCAGCTTAAACTTCCTTCAGTTTCAGACGGTGAAATTCTGCCACTTCAGTTCAGTCACTAAGTCGTGTTCAACTCTTTGTAACGCCATGGACTGCAGCATTCCAGGCCTCCCTGTACTTCACCAGTTCGTGGAGCTTGCTCAAACTCATGTCCGTCAAGTCGGTGATGCCATCCAACCATCTCATCCTCTGTCGTCCCCTTCTCCTCCTGCCTTCAATCTTTCTAAGGGTCTTTTCCAATGAGTCAGTTCTTTGCATAGGTGGCCAAAGTATTGAAGTTTCAGCTTCAACATCAGTCCTTCCCATGAATATTCAGGACTGATTTCCTTTAGGATGGACTGGTTGGATCTCCTTGCAGTCCAAGGGATTCTCAAGAGTCTTCTTCAGCAGCACAGTTCAAAAGCATCAATTGTTCGGTGCTCAGCTTTCTTTCCAACTCTCACATCCATACATGACCACTGGAAAAACCATAGTTTTGACTAGACGGACCTTTGTTGGCAAAGTAATGTCTCTGCTTTTTGATATGCTATTTAGGTTGGTCATAGCTTTTCTTCAAAGGAGCAAGAGTCTTTTAATTTCATGACTATAGTCACCATCCGCAGTGATATTAGAGCCAAAAAAAATAAAGTCTGTCTCTGTTTCCCCATTTGTTTGCCACGAAGTGATGGGACCAGATGCCATGATCTTAGTTTTCTGAATGTTGAGTTTTAAGCCAACTTTTTCACTCTCCTCTTTCACTTTCATCAAGAGGCTCTTTAGTTCCTCTTCGCTTTCTGTCATAAAGGTGGTGTCATCTGCATGTCTGAGGTTACTGGTATTTCTCTCGGCAATCTTGATTCCAGCTTGTGCTTCATTCAGCCCAGTGTTTCTCATGGTGTACTCTGCATATAAGTTAAATAAGCAGAGTGACAATTTACAGCCTTGACATACTCCTTTCCCTGTTTGGAACAGTCTGTTGTTCTATGTCCAGTTCTAAGTGTTGCTTCCTGACCTGCATACAGATTTCTCAAGTATTCTCATGGTATTCCCATGTCTTTAAGAATTGTCCACAGTATGTTGTGATCCACACAGTCAAAGGCTTTGGCATAGTCAATAAAGCAGAAATAGATGTTTTTCTGGAACTCTTTTGCTTTTTCCACAATCCAGCAGATGTTGGCAATTTGATCTCTGGTTCCTCTACCTTTTCTAAAACCAGCTTGAACATCTGGAATTTCACAGTTCATGTACTGTTGAAGCCTGGCTTGGAGAATTTTGAGCATTACTTTGCTAGCATGTGAGATGAGTGCAATTGTGCAGTAGTTTGAGCATTCTTTGGCATTGCCTTTCTTTGGGATTGGAATGAAAAGTGACCTTTTCCAGTCAAATTTGCTGGCATATTGAGTGCAGCACTTTTACAGCATCATCTTTTAGGATTTGAAATGGCTTAACTGGAATTCCATCACCTCCACTAGCTTCGTTGGTAGTGATGCTTCCTAAGGCCCACTTGACTTCACATTCCAGGATGTCTGGCTCTAGGCTGGTGATCATATCATCACAATTATCTGGATCGTGAAAAGTTTTTTTGATAGTCCTTCTGTGTATTCTTGCCACCTCTTCTTAATATCTTCTGCTTCTGTTAGGTCCATACCATTTCTGTCCTTTATTGTGCCCATCTTTGTGTGAAATGTTCCCTTGGTATCTCTAATTTTCTTGAAGAGATCTCTAGACTTTCCCATTCTGTTGTTTTCCTCTATTTCTTTGCATTGATCGCTAAGGAAGGCTTACTTTTCTCTCCTTGCTACTCTTTGGAACTCTGCATTCAAATGGGTATATCTTTCCTTTTCTCCTTTGCCTTTCACTTCTCTTCTATTCACAGCTGTTTGTAAGGCCTCCTGAGACAACCATTTTGCCTTTTTACATTTCTTTTCCTTGGGGATGATCTTGATCCCTGCCTCCAGTACCATGTCATGAACCTCCGTCCATAGTTCTTCAGACACTCCGTCTATCAGATCTAATCCCTTGAATCTATTTGTTACTTCCCGTGTATAAGCATAAGGGATTTGATTTAGGTCATACCTGAATGGTCTAGTGGTTTTCCCTACTTTCTTCAATTTAAGTCTGAATTTGGCACTTAGATCCATGTAATGGTAGGCGGTACTCAAAAAGAATGAGGTGTTTTCTGTATGTACTAACAGGAAGATTTCCAAAACATATTCATAAATGAGAGGAGAAAAAAAGAGTTGTGGAATAATGTGAGCAGAATGAGCCCATTTGTTGTTTTAAAAACTGTATTTAGTGTGGGAGTGTGTGGAAAAGGAGCAGAGAGAGATGGAGGAAAGAGAGAAGGACATTATCAAAGAAAGGCAGTGGTGAGAGGTGATGAGCTGGGTGTTTGGAAGGAGGGACAATGAAAAAGAAGTTTGTTTTCTATTGCTTAAATTATTTACTGTTAAAATGCTTCATCTATTTCCATAAATTTTCAAAGAAAAAAAGCATGCATGTGTGCACATGCAGAAAATAAAAAGAGAATGTTCTAGCTATTTTTAACAAAGTAATCCAGCCCAGGCATTCACCAAGCAAGAACAAGCCCTTCCAAGATGCCAGTTTTAATTCTTCGATGTCAAAGAAGCATAGGATTCCTTGGCTTAGCACAAATACGAATGTATAGGGAAACTAAAAAAATTAATTGGAGGTGATGGGGAACTGGCTTTTAGTAAATATGGCATAGACTGCTGTACTAGCTCAAAAAAAGTTTACAAAAGTGATTAAAACTGCTGTCATTCCATTACCAGAGTTGGTCTCTGGGCTTTGATGGAATTTACTGTTGAGAGTCCTTCTTTCACCAGGCTTCCTATTTATAAAGCTTTCACTCAATTGTAAACAGACTTCCGAGCAATAGGATGGAACATAAAGCTGTGGAAAAAAATAACCTTAGTTTTTTACCTTTGTTTACAAACCAGTGCAATGATAGGTATGTTTTTAAATGTAGGTTTTCTTATTATTCAGGTATGGTGAAGCCAACAGATCGAGACGATTGCCATTGAAAAGAGTTTGTTATCCTCACAGCTTGCAAGAGAAAGGGCATTCGAGGCCATGGAGGGCCAAAGCGGGTTGTTCAGGAGACAGAAAGAATGGGAGGAAAACGTGGGCAAGAGCCTTTTTTTGTGGTTTCCACAAGAAGCAATGGGCAGGACAGGGTAAATGGGCTTACCTGGCTGGTTTGAATCATTGTAGTGGACTCTGGGGCTTAAGGAGTGTCTCCAGTTGTCTGGTACCTGGCCCTGTGGTGATTAGGGCAGAGGAAGAGTGGCCTGTTTTCTGTAAGAACTCTGTGAAGGAGGTGATTGAAGGTGGGGCTCTGGATAGGTCTATTTGCATAGGAAAGGCAGGCTCCCTGCGAGGGGCCGACTCTAGGATCAGCGTGGCCTAAGATGTCAACAGATCAAAAAAATGGAAAATAAAAAGACGTGATCAATAGATGTTGATAAAGGTGCAAGAATAACTATGCTTTTCAAGGTTTCCTGGATGACTTTTACATTAATATTTTGTTTAATGACAAGCTTAGAGAGCCTTCCTTAGATGGGCTAACCTTTTACTATGTTTTTGGGAGCTGTATTGGGTACAGTAATTGAGAAGTCCTCTCATTTCAAGCAAGAAAGAGGGGATATGTGAAGCTTTAAAAGGCTGTTCAGGAGACAGAAAGAATGGGAGGAAAAGGTGGGCAACTCTTTGAGTGAATCTACTCTTCTAATTCTTTGTTGGTCTATAAAAGCCAATCAGTCATTTTCCCCCTTTTCCTATATGTTAGTGTGGAATTTTAGGCTGGATATCACTGCTTTAGCATTTGCGCATTTGCTTGTTTATGCAACTTTATTTTGGTGTTTCAGTTGCCACAGGACTATCTTGAAAGCCTTTTACAGTGTTTTACATTTACTGCAGCCCAGAAATTTGGTTCTTTTCTGAAGATCCAAGGAATTGCACTGTTGCTCCCTAACCTGTATTTTCATTTTTGCGGGGGAAGTCAGCTTCCTGTGTTTTCTGTTTTGGTTCTGTTGTGTTAGAGGTCAAAATGATTGGCTTTAGAAATTCGCCTTTACGTGCCCGTGCTCACGCTCAGTTGCTCAGCCATATCTGACTCTCGGCGACACTGGGGACTGTAGGCCGCCAGGCTCCTCTGTCCGTGAGATTTTCTGGCAACAATACTGGAGTGGATTGCTATTTCCTCCTCCAGGAAATCTTCCCAACCCAGGGATCAAACCCGCATCTCCTGTATCACGGGTAGATTCTTTACCACTGAGCCACTGGGGAAGCCCCTTCACCTTTATATCTTTCGATATCTTCACCATGTATCTTTAGATATATGCTGTATATCTAATCCTTGTATTTTAATGTTTCCCTGTCATTCACTGTGGCCTAAAGTTTAATTTACTCATCTGCTTAGATTTACTATTTTTGTTTTTAACTGATGTTTCTGTTCTTGTGCTCACTATTTTTTCTTTTTTTCATTTCTTAACAACTCCATGTGTATCTTCAGCATCCTTGTGTAGCTGCCTTCATCTTCTGCCCAGACTTCTGCCATCATCCAGTAACTGGCCTCCGTCCAGTCCATCCTCCATGCTGAAGTGGACATTGGTCTGTCAGATAACTCAAACCCGATCAGTTTCTTCACATTTCCCTTAGAAGAACGTGTCAGGAAGGCCCTGCATGGCCCAGCGCCCCCTGCCCCTCTGACTGCGTCTCAGACCATCATCCTCCAACTGGTGTTGGCTGTGTGAGCGGTTACACCGGCTTCCTCTCTGCTTGTCCACGGCACCCTGATCCCCTCTGCTTGCTCTCTCTGGAGTGTTTTCCACTTCCTCCCCGACTGCCCTGAGCTAAGATAACATACATTCAGCTTTCAGTCCCAACTTGGGGGTCTCTTCCTCAGAAAAGCCTTCTCTAATTCCCCAGTTGTTGCTGCTGTTCAGGCACTCAGTTGTGTCCAACTCTTTTGCAGCCCCATGGATTGTAACCCGCCAGGCTCTTCTGTCTGTGGGATTTCCTAGGCAAGAGTACTAGAGTGGGTTGCCATTTCCTTCTCCAGGGGATCTTCCCAACTCAGGGATTGAACCCGAGTCTCCTGCATTGGCAGATGGGTTCTTTACTGCTGAGCCACCAGGGAAGCCCCAACTCCCCCATGGAGGAGGTTATTTAGCATATGCTCTGATGGAAGCATGTCTTCTTTTGAGGCCCATCTCAGTTTGCAATCATGGATGAGGTGGCATCTCCTTTGATGACTGAATCGCACCTTAGCCTGTGATCTCTGGGAGGGAGGGGCTGTCCCTCTGTTTACCATCATCCCCAGCCCCGATGAAGTCCTTGCACTGTGGGCAGCTGGTCCTCAGTTGTTGACTGAGTGTGGAGAGACAGCTGAGGTCTGGATAACAGTGGTTGGCCTGAGAGCATCCATATTCTGCCGGTGCTGGAGCTCTCGGACCCCCGTGTCCCGGGCTCTGCCCTCCTACCTGCAGATCCTTCGTTTCTATCTGTGGCTCTGCTTCACCCGCTTTACTCCATGGTTTTGAAAAGCCCCTGGGAAACTTGTTTTGTTGAAGGGAAATCTGTTCATTTACATGGTTCAGGACAGGACAACACTTCTTTATTCATCCAGAAGGTTGCTAATAAACTTTTACCTTGAAAACCCCCACTTCATCTTGCCTATTCAGTCTTTCCTACTGTGCTGCTGAGCAAATGTTTTTTAAAATCAGGCAGAACTTTCTGACCTAATGGCACACACTTCCCCTTCTGCACGAGAGTACTTTCTGCCCTCTTCCCACCATATCTTGTCCTTTGGTTCAGGATATAAAACTCCTTCACCTCCCAAAGCGAACACTGCCTAATAGTTTCCCCATTCACTTCTAACCCTTATCCTTCCATACAGCCTTCCTGCCCTCACTTCTGGGGGCTATAGGTTTATATACATCCATCTTCTTATTAATATGTTCTCAGTAAGCTGTCTGCCAGGGCTAACATTTATTTTTCCTTCTCATACCACTGAATTCATGGTAATCTAAGGGAGGGCATTAGAGTACATCTTTAAAATAATAAGTTTCAAAATGGATAATCAGGGATTTTCAGTCCTGATATGCTTGAGGATAACCCAGAGAGCTTTTTACTGTCATATAGTTATCGGGTCCCAGGGGAGGCATCAGTGTCTTTCCAGACTAGCAGAGAGACTTGGTGAAGATCGGACAGCTAGTGGGTCACAGAGTTCAATCACAATTCTTGTTTCCTTGCTTTCTTTCTATTTCTTACTCATATATTTTTTTGCATTAAATTCTATTGAGACTTGTGTGTGTTTAATTAAACTGTATCTAAATTTATCTGCATAAAGTTGTTTCATATTTTATAACTGATGTTTCCGACCCCCCGCCCCCTGGATGACTGTGTAACCAAAGCAGGCAAAGAGTCTCAAGCTGACCAAAGGGACCACAGCCACTTCTCACTTCCTCCTCTCAGTGCTTCCTGGATGTCAGTGCTGGAATAGCTGTTTCCTCTACAGGCCCTGCCAATCCCCCCTGTCCTGCCTGGAGCCACTGGCCTGGCCTGTGTGCCGCCCCCCCACCCCCACTTCCCCACTCGTGGGCTCTGTTCCCACTTGACTTGCCCTCCATCATACCGCTGATCCGAGGAAATGCTTCCTCTTCCCTCCCCCTGCCCCTACTTGCCTGAGCAGTTGGCTCAGGTGAGTCGCTGGGTCCTCGTAGAGGGATGTTGGGGAACTGAACCATTCCTTTGTTCCTCGCTGGGAGCTGAGAGAGACGGGTGGGTGTCCCTCGGAGGTCTCCCCCCGCCCCTTCAGTCTCTCCTCGGGAACCTGGGTACCAATCCAGGGAGCTTTAGAAGAGATGTTTTCATACCATCTTTTAATAGTTGAGAAGCGACTAAATCCTCAAGAAGACAATAAGACATGATCTGTATGAACTAGGTAATTAAAAGAGGAACCCCTTTTGAGGAATCCCTTTCTGAGGAAAGGTCACACACTAGAAGATGCTGTGTGATGCAGAAGTTAAACCAAGGATGAAGTTAGCGTTTCTGGCTTCGAATCCTGGATCCTCTTCCCAGTGTGGTTCTGAGAGGTGGTTGAGCTGCCCTGTGGTACGGTTTCCTCAACCATATATCACAATTAAATAAAGTGAAGTGAAAACACCTGCATCATAGGTAATTGGATTGTCTTGAGGATGAAATGAAATAAGCAGATTAAGATGCTGATCATAGTAGCTGTTCACTGGTATCATTAGCTTACATTAGTCAAGTATGATTTACAGAAGCTTTCCCATACATTATATTTTAGCACATCTTAAAATATGCTTTTTTTTTAATGCTCTTTGTTACCGACTCACACCTGCTTCTCTGTGTTTTGCTTACAGCCCTGGAAAGGAAAATATCCATGAGGCAAAGCAGAGAGGAGCTGATAAAACGAGGGGTCTTGAAGGAAATCTATGATAAAGGTAAGGGGACCACTCCAGGCTCCACGGGCCAGAAAGAAGCCATGCTTGGGATCTGTGCGTGTGTGTTTCTCAGAGTAGGATTTCGTTCTCTGCGTTGCTTTGTCAGAGTTTGAACCTGTAAAACTCCAGACACTTCTGGAGAGATCGGAGAATGGAGCTGACAGCGCTCAAGTGATTGGTATTGTCGCGAAGGTGAACCCTCCCTTTTTCTCAGCTTTAGAATCAAACCACGGGATGCTAAGGAAAGTGATGGGGCCCCAGGAATGGTGTCAGTACTGGGGGTGAGCCTGTTGGTGTCTGAACACACACAGCTGGGGTGAATTTAATTGCTTCGGTTCTTTCAGGCACTAGGGATTCCCAAGACAAATGTTAAAAACCCACAAGCATCTAGAATATCCCGAACAGCTTTTTTTGGGGCAGTTCATCTCCCAGCAGTAGGAGAATCAAAGTGGAGAAAATGACAAAATATAAATGCACACGTAAGAGATTTCAAATGATAATATTTACAATGATTACAAATGCTCTGTGAATGTTCACCAGTGACTTATCACGTGTCGTTTGCTGGTTGAACTACTGCCTTTAAATACAAAGGTACACAGTGGTTTACACAGCGTATTAACTAATCATCACCGGCCCCCCGCCAACCCTTCTCCTTCCTCTCCACCCTTCCCCTCATCGCCCTTCACTTAAAGCTTTACGAGAAATGTTTAGTCTCTCTGCTCTGCTTAGTTGCTCAGTCGTGTCTGACTCTTTGCAACCCCATGGACTGATGCCCACCAGGTCCCTCTGTGGGATTTTCCAGGTAAGAAGACTGGAGTAGGTTGCTGTCTCCTCCTCCTGGGTATCCTCCCGACCCAGGAATCAAACCTGCATCTCCTGCATTGGCAAGTAGAGTCTTTACCTCTGGGCCACCAGGGAAGTCCTTTAGGAGAAATGACAGACTCTTACTCCAGCTTTGTTACGGTCGTCAATACTCTTCAGGTCTTACTGTCTGACCCCAGTGTTGTTTGTTGGGCCAGATTATTAAATCGCACACTCTCCTTTAAAGATCCACCCTAACCATCAAAGTGATCTTGTAATTCTGACAGTTCACCACGTTTTCGTAGGTCCTCTGCGCGCTGAGTTTGTGTCCTGACACAAAAGGCAGGTGTGTTTCTGACCTGGGTGTTTTTCTGATTCTGCTGTCCTCAGCGAGTTGGTCCTTATTCCTCTGGCACAACTCACCTCATTCACCCCTGTCATGGAGCATCCTGATGGCACTTTGAAAGTATTTTTAGAACACTTTGCCACTCTGAAATGCTGCAAGGGCCTTGTATGTAATAATAAGATCTCCTAGGCAACAATTAGAGTGAAAAATCTGTGTCAATTTAGAGTGTTCTAAAACTAATGAAATAAAACCCAGTCTATTTTTAACACATTTTAAAGTTCAATCTTTATTTTTAGCCAACTCTTAAGGGTTTTTAAAAGCGAATCTGAATTAGTAAATTTTATTGAATAAAACTAAGTTGTCATGTATCATGAATGTATTTTGGAAAGGCCTCTGGAATATTTTTGGTCAGGCAAACCAGGAGTTCAAGTGTACCCTATCAACAATGATACCCACAGACCCAAACACACACATGATCTTCCCATATATATTTTACTAAATACACAAAAAATCTGCACCACCACTCACTGGTAGGGTGTGAAGTTGTATTATTTCAAGTTTCCTGGATTAGTTGGTGCCTCAGATGGTAAAGAATCTGCCTGCTATGCAGAAGACCAGGTTCAATCCCTGGGTCGGGACGATCCCCTGGCATAGGAAATGGCAACCCACTCTAGTATGTTTGCCTGGATAATTCCATGGACGGAGGAGCCTGACAGGCTACCGTCCATGGGGTAGCAAAGAGTTGGACTTGACTGAGTGACTATAATTCTTCAATAATTATCATATCCTTCTGGCACCTCCTGGGTGAGCCATGCTAGCCTTCTACTTCTGAGCAAGCTATGCCAAGAGACAGTTTCTTTGGCTGATTAGGCTCTCCAGAAAAAAAAGAATCCATAACTTTGTCACTTTTATCTAACGTCTTTCTGTTTTTGTTCAGTCGCTCAGTCATGTCCAACCCTTTGTGACCCCATGGACTGCAGCACTCCAGCCTTCCCTGTCCTTCACTATCTCCAGGAGTTTGCTCAAACTCATGTCCGTTGAGTCAGTGATGCTATCTAACCATCTCATCCTCTGTCGCCCTCTTGTTTTGCTCTCAGTCTTTCTCCACATCAGGATCTTTTCCAATGAGTTAGCTCTTTGCATCAGGTGGCCAAAGTATTGGAGCTTCAGCATCAGTCTTTCCAATGAATATTCAGGGTTGATTTCCTTTAGGATTGACTGGTTTGATCTCCTTGTAGTCCAAGGGACTCTCAAGAGTCTTTTCCAGTACCACAATTTGAAAGCATCAATTCTTCAGCGCACAGCCTTCTTTAAGGTCCCCCAAACCCACCCTTTTGTTGATCTTAACTTTCCCTCTTTCATCTCAAACTCCTTTCTCCACATTCCCTCCCCAGTGAAGATGAGAAGTGTCTGACTACAGGTATGGTATACTACAGTCAGCATCCAAGGGCTAATACTGTCAGCAATAAAGCCTGTTCAATCCAGTTCAATGATCCTCCCCTCTGTTCTTCCTGCAACCTTTATGTCTCTCACTGGAAAACTTCAGGAATCCTCTAAAGGAGAGAATACATTTTATTATAGTCTTTATAATTTCCATTATGCTCAGTAACTGCTGCTGCTGCTGCTGCTAAGGCACTTCAGTCGTGTCCGACTCTGTGCGACCCCATAGACAGCAGCCCACCAGGCTCCCCTGTCCCTGGGATTCTCCAGGCAAAAACACTGGAGTGAGTTGCCATTTCCTTGTCCAGTGCATGAAAGTGAAAAGTGAAAGTGAAGTCGCTCAGTCATGTCCGACTCTCAGCAACCCCATGGACTGCAGCCTACCAGGCTCCTCCATCCATGGGATTCTCCAGGCAAGAGTACTGGAGTGGGTTGCCATTGCCTTCTCCAGCTTAATAACTGAGTTAGGGTAAATATTGCCTCAATAACTTTCTAGCTTAATCAAGGAAGCCATGGACCATTAGAGAAGAAAGACCCTGATGCTGGGAAAAATAGAAGGTGGGAGGAGAAGGGGATGACAGAGGATGAGATGGTTGGATGGCATCACTGACTCAATGGACATGAGTCTGAGTGAACTCCAGCAGTTGGTGATGGACAGGGAGGCCTGGCGTGCTACAGTCCATGGGGTCACAAAGAGCTGGACACGACTGAGCAACTGAACTGAACTGAGACTGTTAGAGCAAAAGGCCTACTTTATAGAGGAAGAAATCAGGGGTGCATTGAGTCTGGGGGCTGCCAGCCCACACTAGGAGCTGCCCCAGAATTAGGAGCTGGGTCCTGTTTGAGGTCATCTCATAGCATGTGTTCAGTCACTGGCTGTGGAGAAAAGGACTGGTCTGGCCCCCACCTGTCACCACAACTTCCGGCTTTATTTCTGTCTTTGCGCTTATCAGTGTCTGCTTTTTTCCATTCGGTGGTTGACTGGCCTTCCTCACTGGCACGTAAACTCCAGGAGAACATGGACCTCGTAGGCTTGCTGCCAGTCCCCCCAGGCCTCAGATAGAGAAGCTTGAGACAGGCTTACTCACCAGAATACTTACTGTTTGGGTGATGAGAAGGGGAGAAGTAAAATTTCAAATTGAATCGTATTTACTGTAGATTTTTCTGATAAAAGTGTTCTTTTTCTTTTTTTTGTCACTGTAGATATTAATCATACTACCTTGTATTCAACTGTTAGGAACATGAGTCCTGAAATCATTGCTTGGATTCAGTTCTAGTTCCACTTCGCAAGAGCTGTGCAACTTTAGTCAACTTGCTGAACACCTCTGGTGCTTCTGTTTCTGTATTTGAAAGTGTGGATGATAATATAATGTGGATGACATGAGATCACATATCTGCATTAGATTGCCAAAGCTGCCATAACAAAAAACCAGAGGCTGGATGACTTAAACTACAGAAATGCGTTTCCCCGTGGTCCTGGAGGCTGGAAGTCCAGGATCCAGGTGCCAGCAGGGTTGGTTTCTGGTGTGGCCGCCTGTCAGCTTGCAGACAGCTGCTGGCTCCCTGTGACCTCACGTGGTCTTCCGTGCGTGCAGTCCTGGTGTGTCTTCCTCTTTTCACAAGAAAATCAGTCCTGTTGGACCAAGGCCCACTCTTCGGACCTCATTTAACCTCATTACTTCCTTAAAAGCCTCATCTCCAAATGCAGTCCCATTGGGGGTTTGGGCTTCACATGTAAATGTGGACAGTCGGCGGGGATGGACGCAGTTCCGTCTGTAACAACGTGCAGAGTGCGCTGGTGGGAGTCATTCCATAAATCCTTGAGAAATTGTTAACAGACCTCTATTGGTAATAATCTCATCGTCATCATCCTATGTATTTTTTGAAACCCTTGACATTCCTCTTCTAGCTCAGGCCCCCTTCAGTGTTAGGAAGGGACATCATTGTCCCCTTTCAGGTTCAGGAATCTTCAGCCCCCTTCACGACTGTCTTACCACGTGGGTAGCAGAGAACCCAGCCCCTCGATGTCTGATTTCATCGCCTTCTCGTCCTTCCCCTCTCGTCCTCTTAGCCTCTGAATACGTCGTTTGCTTGTCATCCTTCCCTTTCCTACAGCATCAGTCAGCGGCTGTGTCTGAGAGCCTAGGGAGTAAAACAGACAAACTTTGATTGCCACAACCTGAGTGAACAGCAAGGGGCCAAGAGCCTCGCATCCTTTTCCAAGTTGTTCGTTTCAGAGATAAATTTCATAGGTTTTCAGCCGTCCTTCCTCGTCGCCTGGCTGGTCAGTCCTCATTTGGCACCGAGGCTGTTAGCACCTGAGTCTGGTCATCTGGCAGCACAGCGCTGTCCAGCACAGATTCAGCCCCCGACAGTGCCCAGTGGTCTGTGGCGACTGTCAGCCCGTCTGCCAGGGCCGGCCTGGGTTCACGCTGCAGTTACACTGTTTTGGATATGATAGTGCTAATGCGGAAAGCGGTTTATCTTTAGTAGGTGAGCTTTTCTCTTCCAGCTCTTTGTTATTGATTTTGCTTAATAACGCCTTACTTGTTTATAGAAGGTGTAAAGATAAACTGTAGGGATGTGAGAAGTGCACCTGTTTAGCAGAGGGAACTCGGCATTACTGACGTTTTGTTACGGCTTCCCTGGTGGCTCAGATGGTTAAGAATCCACCTGCAATGCAGGAGACCAGGTCGATCCCTGGGTCAGGAAGATCTCCTGGAAAAGGGAATAGCAAGCCAGTCCAGTATTCTTGCCTGGAGAATTCCATGGGTAGAGGAGCCTAGGAGGCTACAGTCCATGGGGTCGCAAAGAGTTGAACACAACTGAGCAACTAACACTTTGGATTATTCTGACAGTTCCCCTAGAAATTCCTTATCTTATTCTTGGTTGATACAGTCACTAAATCATGTCTGACTATTGCGACCCCATGGACTGTAGCCCACCAGGCTCCTCTGTCCATAGGATTTTCCAGGCAAGAATACTGGAGTATTCTTTTTATACTGCATATATAATACTGGAGTATATTTTTCTTAGCAGGTTAAAATCCCAAACTGGTCACTAAATTTAAGTCAGGCAAAATGAGAGCTTGGATTGAAGAGCAGAGATTTTCTCAATATCTGTAGAAACTAGCTCAGGAATCCTTCATTTAATGGAATGCAGGTGTGACGAGCAGGAGCTACTGGATGGCTCATATTTTTTATTGGTTTCCCTATCGAATCATGGAAGTATAGAGTTCAGAAGAAAGTTTAGATAAAACTTTAAAAATCAGAAAAGTGTTTGATCTCTGGATTTATCAAGGCCATATAAAAATGCAGAAAATTTTAAACTGTTTAATCATGATGGAGTAGGAATATAACACTTTAAATGCTTTTTCCTCCATTTCCCACGTTTCTCACGATATGGATATAGCAATTTTGTGAAAAGCACAGCGTAAACATTACAGTGGACCATCACCAATCTGAAGAATAAAAATGTGAAACCAACTAATGATGGAAAATAACCTATCATTTTGTAGACTGCTTATTTTTAACTATTCACCAATTTCGTAATTTTTTTTTTTTTTAATGAGAACTTAATGGTTCTCCTAGATTCCTAGAACATTCATTCATTCAGCAAATTGGTACTGACTCCTCACTCTGGGCCAGGTGGTCAGGTATCAAGCTATAGTGATAACCAAAAGAGTAAAACCCTCACCTTCTCAGTTTACATTCTTCCAAAGGAGTCAGGAAATAATTAAATAAGCATATGATATCCTGTCAAGGAGTGATGAATATTCTGAAGGCAAACAAAGCAGTAGTGTAAGGAGATAAACTCAGGGTTGGGGGCATGATTTTATATCAACGCAGTCATGGAGGCCCTCTGGAGGAGGTGATATTTTACACAGAGACCTAAATGCCGTGAAACAGGAGCATAGGCCCTACTGCTGCTAAGTCGCTTCAGTCGTGTCCAACTCTGTGCGACCCCATAGATGGCAGCCCACCAGGCTCCACCGTCCCTGGGATTCTCCAGGCAAGAACACTGCAGTGAGTTGCCATTTCCTTTTCCAATGCTTGAAAGTGAAAAGTCAAAGTGAAGTCGTTCAGTCGTGTCCAACTGTTCGCAACCCCATGGACTGCAGCCTTCCAGGCTCCTCCATCCGTGGGATTTTCCAGGCAAGAGTACTGGAGCGGGGTGCCATTGCCTTCTCCGTGCTCCTTGCTTGGTTCTCTGTAAATCCGAACATGTCACCCCCTACTCAGAGAAGTTCCAGGTTTCTCCAGCAGCCTCCCAAATCCTTTTGCGATCTGCCCTCCAGCCCCTAAGTCTGCTTCAGTTCCTGGGCGTTGCCTCCTCATAACTTCCTCTCGTGACATCTCTCCTGCTTCCCAGCCCCTGACATTGGCACTGGCTGTGCAGTCTTTCCAGCACCCTCTTCCCCGAGACATCATTCACATGGTTTACTGCTCTTTTAATTCTTTGCTCAGATGCCACCTTCTCAACGAACCTTCCTTGGAAGCTCTGGATTTTAAATTGTTGCCTCCTCCCATAGGTCCATAGTCCCCTGACCCTGCGTCACTGTGTTCTTTCTTTCTCTCTTTTTTTCCTTCTATTATCACCTGCAGTCTATAAATTACATATATATTGTGTTAGCCTTTTCCTCACTGGTCTCTGCACACTGAAATGTGAGCTCCACCAGGTAGGACAGGATCTCTGTCTGATTTGTTCATGGACCTTATAGGCATCCTGCTGCCCGCAGTGGTGCTGGGACAGAGTCGATGCTGGGAGTATGTTTACTGAAAAGAACGACAAATGCCAGCTTGAGACTGTCTGCATATGTGTGTGACTTGGTCTGCTCACCTGTGTTGGCAAAATCCAGAACACTAGAGCTCTGATCCCCCTTGTCATTCACTGGAAGGACTGATGTTGAAGCCGAAACTCCAATACCTTGGCCACCTGATGCGAAGAGCTGACTCATTGGAAAAGACCCTGATGCTGGGAAAGATGGAAGGCGGGAGGAGAAGGGGATGACAGAGGATGAGATGGTTGGGTGGCATCACTGACTCGATGGACATGAATTTGAGTCAACTCCAGGAGGTGGTGATGGACCGCGAGGCGTGGAGTACTGCAGTCCATGGGGTTGCAAACAGTCGGACACAACTGAACTGAATTGATGATACATGAAACTTTATTGCCAATTATTTAAATAGGAAACATTATCTTGGGTGTATATTCATGTATAGAAAGAAAGTGTTAGTCGCTCAGTCGTGTCTGATTATCTGATTCTTTGTGACCGTGGGATTCCCTAGGCAAGAGTACCGGTTTGGGTTGCCATTCCCTCCTCCAGGGGATCTTCCCGACCCAGGGATCCAACTGAAGTCTCCTGCGTTGCAGGCTGATTCTTTATCATCTGAGCTACCAAGGAAGCTCCTATATTCATGTATATGAATGCCAAATACTCTACATTCAAATAGTGCCTTCTAAAGTGTTACAGAGAAGAATATCCTGAAAAGAGTGAGCTAGCTGTTTGGCCGTTAGTAAAATAGTGCTGATTTTTCTCAAACTTAGCAAGGATCTCATGAGGTCACCTGGCCTGGCCTGTGTTGTTTTTCTAATGTGGAAATGAAGCAGCTGTGGCCCAGTGAGGTTATAGCCTTGCCTAAGGGCTCACAGCCAGTGAATGTAGACTCTGGAAAACTCTACTTAGACCTTCTGTCCTTCGTTTGGAATTTATGTTGTTGTTATTTAGTCACTAAGTCACGTCCAACTCTTTGCAACCCGAAGGACTATAGCCCACAAGGCTCCTCTGTCTCTGGGATTTCCCAAGCAAGAATTCTGGAGTGGGTCACCATTTCCTTCTCCAGGAGACCTTTCCAACCCCAGAGATCGAACCTGCATCTCCTGCAATGGCAGGTGGATTCTTTACTACTGAGCCACCTGGGAAGCACTTGGAACTTACAGGAACACACAGAAAACTTTGTAATATATTACCTATTGGTTATCAGAGGATACTGATAAGTACTGCTTCTAGTGGTTATTGCAAATGATCTCTACAAATAAGCATGATGCTGTATATAAAGAACATTCAGCATAACAGTGGCAAATGTTCTGTATTTTTCAACACTGGGTTTTGGGATGAAACCTCAGTTCTATCATAGTCCTATCATGTGCTTTGTAATGGATGAGTGTGTTTCACTCACTCAACCAGTGAGTTTGTATCACTGATCAGAAGGAGAGGAGAGGGAAAGAAGACCCTCTCTCTCCATGAAATGACATGCTCTTGCCCCCGTATATTGCACGCATCCAGTCCCCAAACAGGAGCAGAGAGCTGGGATGTGCGGCTGTGTGCAGGGATGGAGGGGAGGCTGATGCAGTTCCTGGTCACTAGGCGACCGCTCGCTACAGTCACACCAAGACCTGGGGGAGGAGATCCACAATCCCACCAGCACAGAAAGGAGGGAGGGTGGGTAGGATGGGCTGTAGCGGAAGTGTGACTGTGTGCCAGTGAGAATCTTCCCTTTCCCCTGTGTGCTGGGAATTAGCGATAACATTTCACGACAAATAAGAAAGTGCATTGAGGTGTGCTTTTTTCCCCCTTCATCAAGTTGGAGCAACATTTTGGAAGGTGTTATTTTTAATTATCAACACAAACAGAACCTCCTTGAAATGGATGACTCTTTTATGCGGAGTCTATATTTTTCCCCCCACTCTCAGACATTCATGACGAAAAAGCCTGGTATTTAAATGAAAAGGTCGTCGTCTTTTAAAAATAAAAATAACAATTCTCTCCTGTATCAGAGGAGACGAATTTGTCGACTTGAGCCTTTTAAGTCTCGTTGTTTATCTGGCGTCCCAGGTGCATAGATTTTTAAAGCCGTGAAGCTTATGGGAAGTAGTGCTTTTCACAGCCTTTCCCAGGCACTGTTATTTTGTCACATTTTTAGCTGTTTCTGATGTCTCACCTAGAAATGGCATCTCCTGGAAGCTGTGATTTGGAGTCACTGTGTGAAAATGGAAAGAATGTTTACTTTGGCCTCAGTGACATAAAGTCATTTATGTAGCACCTTGGCACCTAATGCATGGATAGCCCTAGTGGGGTAAATGGAGAGCAGATTAAATGATAAAGAATGAAGAGAGATTGTGCTCTAGATTCTCTTTCAGATATCTCTGTTCTTTCGGGAAATCACTAGCCCAAGTGAAAAAAATTAATACAGTAGTTTTTATTATAGCTGTGAGCAGACGATCCCCAGCAAGTGGATTCATCTCTTGTGGGTTTGTTGAATGAATGCTTGTTATGTTGAAGGCATCATTCTGGGCGTCATGAATACCAGGAGGGGCAAGTGAGCTCCCCTGACTAATAGAACTTACAGTCCCAGAATGAGTTCAGGTGCTTGATGGTTGCGACGAGGAAAGTACAAGATGTTTCGGGGATGGGGTGTCTTGGACGCGTTATCCAGGCCTGGAGACTCAGGGATAGCATCTTGGAAGGCATGATGTCTTAGAGGAAACCTGAAGGATGGTGAGGATTGTGATGGAGAAGGTGGGATGCGTTGGGGGAATGTTCTAAGTAGAGGGACCCACACATGAGGAGGCACAGGTTGGAGACAATGCAAGAGAGAGCATGTCTGTATGATCAGGGGAGTCGGGGCAGAGCTTACAGGCAGGAAAATGATGTTAGCTGCTTGTTCTTTGTCCCGAAAGCAGCGAGGAGTTCTGGAAGGGTTTTCTGTATGATCGGATATTCAGCCTCCTCACTGTGCCTACAGTGGAGAAGGACTTGGAGGGAGACCAAGGCCTGAGTCAGGGAGTCCAGCTAGTGGCCTGTCGCCAGGATTTGGATGATGTGATGGCAGATGAGCAGGAATGAGGGTGATAGGAATGGGAGAGGGGGGGGAGAGGCTGGAGAATTACAGGAGATGGAGATGGAGTCAGGAGGGCCCGTGACTGCTTAGGTTTGGGCAGTGAAGGGGAGGGTGAAGGCGCAGCTGGCACTCAGCATTCTGGCTTGGAGTCTTGGTGGACAGGGATGAAGGGCAGGTGCCTGTCTCCTAAGCTGGGGATGGAGGAGAAGCAAGTATAGAGAAGGGAATATCACGATGGTTTGACCACACTGAGTGTGAGATATCCAGATGTCTAAGCAGAGCGCTCACTGTACAGATTTGAAACTCAGGAGGGAGAGCTGGGTGGGAGATGGCAGGTTTGGAATTGCCTGTGGATACAGGGTCATGAAGACATGTGGATTGATGGTATTTCTCCAAGAAGACGTAGCATGAGAAAGGAAGCGCCCCTGACAGAAAGCCCCTCGGCACTCCCGCACTGAGTGATCTGGAAGTTAAAACAAAATGATCTGGGAGTAAGAAAGCACTCAAGAACTAAGAAGTGGACAGGAAAATAGGAAGTCAGTCAGAAATGTGTAGCATTATGGCAGCCAAGAGACAGTGGTTCAGATCAGGGAGAAAAATGATTCCAAAGCATCAATTACAGACACATCACATAAGGCATGTCCTTTTGATGATTTTTACGCTATTAACTGTAGGCTCTTTAGCTCCCTGTGGAGCCAGTGTGCAGTCATCGGGTGTAAGTTAACATGGTTCTCAAGAACTAATGGTTCTTAAACCATAAGTTTCTTGAGGTTTCAGGAAACAAAAAACTTAATTCAAGGAGGCTAAACTAGTAAGAAAATTTAGGCCAAAGATCTTCCTGTGTTTTATCCTCTAAAGGATCCCACATGCCTTTTAAGCAATTCTCGGCATTTGTCAGTGCTCATTTAATATTTATTGCATAAATGAGTGAGTGAGTGAGTGAGTGAATGAATGAATGAATCTCACATCGTAAAATCCAGTGGTGGGGCAGCACCAGGACTGGTTAGTTCAGTAACTCAATAACCTGGCAAAAGGGTGCCGTCCTCAGGCTCTGACCCCTCATGGTAACAGGGTGGCTGCAGTAGTTCCAGCATTACATGCAGACACCACATCCAGAGGGGAGAGGCAAGCCTGTTTCCCTTCTTGGTGTTGCTTTCTAAGAGCAAGAAAACCTTGCCCCAGAGGTTCTCCAGAATTACTCTCCTTTCTCATTGGCCAGAATTCTTAAGAGATAACTATGTACCTTTCCCCCTCATTTTGACAGATGTTTCCATAAGCCAGTGGGTCGTAAGTACAGTCAGCTCCTAAGAGCTGCTACCCAGTGTAAGTTATCCTTGGAAGACCCACCACAGTACCGCCCTTCCAACTGCCTATCTTAGACCCCACCAATGAAACCAGGGCAGGGCACGGTACCCTGGGCATGACGAGCATCCCTGCCCACTTTTGATGGCTGATCATGCCTCAGCTGCTGACCTGCACTGACGTTTGTAATGAGGAAACAAGTCAAACTATGGAAGGTAACAGCCAATAGAAGGGACACTAGTCACACTTAGAAAAGCTTTCCTGACTTCATACGTTTGCCTCGGACTCATGTAGAGTTAGGCAAGTCGGCAGGGCACTGAAGCCTTAAGTGAAAGTGTAAGTCTCTCAGTCTTGTCTGACTCTATGCACCCCATGGACTGTAGCCCACCAGGCAATTCATGGAATTCTCCAGGCAACAGTACTGGAGTGGGCAGCCATTCCCTTCTCTAGGGGATCTTCCCAACCCAAGGATCAAACCTGGGTCTTCTGCATTGCAGGTGTATTGAAGCCTTAAGCCCCACACAAATATCTGTAAAACAACCACATTCTCCTCGGAGCCCTAAGCGCTGGTCCCAGCTCCCTCGTCTTCTGTCTGTAGAAGGTACAGGGCAGCTTCTTATCTCCCTGGACTCTACTTTCTGTTTGAATGAACCCCCAGGATCCTAGTTGGCTCCAGCCAGCAAAGCCATGCTTGCCTTTCATCCCTTCTTATTGCTCCGAGCCTCCAGCCTGCTTGCTTGAAGACAGTCTTACCGAGCAGCTGGTCCTCCTAGAGTCCCTGGGAACATCCCTAGCTGCGTACTCTTCAACTCCATTCTGCCCTTGCTTGTCCTCCCAGAGGGCTGCTGGAGGATCAGGGGACATAATCCATTTTGGGCTTTACAGCCTTTTCTGCTCAGAGAAAGTGCTCAGTAAATGTCAGCGAGGGTCTCCACCAGACGTGTGACCTGGACTTCTCCTCTGCTGTTCTTTGATGCCTGTCTCCGTTTCCTGGTTCCCCTTCACCCACGTCTAGACTCTCTGCTTCCACCCAGAAGAGCTGAGATTCGATCAGGAGGCTTCAGGACTCCTCCAGAGGCCACGCCCACTTCTGGAGCTGTGTCTTGCTGCTGTCTGGGTCCCACCATCCACACGTGCCCCAGAGACATCTTTCGTCCCTGTGCCCCCTCGTTCTCACCACTGCAGCTTCTTTAAAGCAAATACTATCCACTGAACTGACCATTTGTTGTGATGTGGACCAGGTTAGCAATGCCATCTGAATCTCCCAGTTCCAGAAATGGATTCATTTTTGCATATTCATTAGGCCCATTATTGTGAGTTTTTAGTCTATTTTGAGCGGGGCTGTCCAGCAGAATTTTCAGCAATAATAAGAACGTTCCATCATATTTGCCAGCCAGCAATGGCCATCGTAGCCATCAGCTACGTGTGGTTATCAAGCACCTCAGATGTGGTTAAGCTGACTGAGGAACTGTGTTTTAGTTTTTGTTTAGTTTTAACTAACTTAAACCATAACTGTATGTTGGAGAGCAGCTCAGCTAGAGAAACAGAACTGTTTAAATTTTGCAGTGACAAGTCCCTATGACTTTCTTTCTCCTACTCTAGTCATTAAAGATTTTTTTTTTAAATTCTTGGATTCTCTATTAACTGTGAAGGGCCCACTGCACAGCGATATATGATTCTGTGAGAGTTCCACTCTTGTGTAATAGCATAGGAGAGAAACTGTGTCATCCCATTCATTTTATATTCCGTCTCTGCCCCAGTTGCATTTTTGGTATCAGAATGCCTAGGAATAGCAAGACGGTAAATCCTCTTTCTACGGAAAACCTTGGAGTCAAGAGTCATTATCGGGAAATTGTGGTCAGAGCCATCATACCTCATCAGGACAGATCATGTAAGAACCGATGGGCTCAGGTATAAAGACTGCTGAGGAGGCATAACTGTACCCAGGCAGATGAAAGAAACACCTCTGGGAGACAGACACCACGGTTTGATACGAGGAGGTGTTTGCAATGAGGAAGCCACCGGGAAGCCATGTGAGCTGTGGTTTGCTGACTGTGTGGTCCAGTTAAAGGCAGAAAATGCTGATAGACCCATCAGGGAACAGCTACAGGGAAGTGCAACTAAAACAAGTTACGCATTTGTTTTAGTCAATGCCACTTTTGTGATAGGAAGTCACTGCAACTCACACACTTCAGGGTTTTTGGCAAAGTCCTCTGTACAAGACAGGAAATATTAGCATCAAAATGGGATATTAAATCTAGAACAATAGCAGCTTTAAAAAAAAAAAAAAGTAAGGTGATTCTCCAAGCAGGAAAACATATACCATTCCATTCTGTGTTTAAAGTCATCCAATCTCAGTATTACGGAATCAGTTACATTCTGAGATTGAAATCCATCTTGCATCGGTTTTCAAGCTATTAGGGTCAAAAGGATTCTGTGAGTTACCAAGATGCCTGTGTCAGACGCAAAGAAACCTCATGCCTCTTGCACATTTGTTCTTCTGTATAGACTAGTCTGAATAATCCAAAGACTTCTGGCTGCAAATAGGCATGAAAGATAAACTAGAAGAATCTCTGACACGTGGATTCCAAAAGTACAGGTTTAGTGATCCTACAAAGTCCTGCGATGCCTGCTCACAATTCTGGGGGCATATAGATACTTTTAGACACACGGTCACATACTGACAATGACTTTTCTTCACTGGAAAAGAAAATGTACCAGACATGAGAGAGAGACACACACATACACACTGCAGTTTTAGTTTTTGTGAATAAGACTCTCAGTTTGTCTTTTTCAATGCCCGAGATTCAAAAACAGTAAGTATTGTTAGTAAATCTGCAGTGTTAATAGAAATGTATTGCTTTCAACATACGTTTAAAATTCTACACAGTGATATCTGTAGTACCATTTAGTTTAATGACTTCAACTCCTTGAACTCAAGCAAACTCCAATGACCATGGAGCCATTTCCAACTTAGATTGAGAGCTTTCCATCTTTCAGTGAAATCCTTAGAGCTGCGGTTGATGGCACATCATTTGGCTGACAATGAGAGCAGCCAGTGGCTTTGAGGACAGTGATTTAGAAGATTACTGGGATTAACAGAAGCTTTTCAAAGCTGTCTATATTGTTGTGGAAATGACACCTATGTGGGTTACTAAACAGTGGCAAGGCAATGGCAACCCACTCCAGTACTCTTGCCTGGAAAATGTCATGGGTGGAGGAGCCTCATGGGCTGCAGTCCATGGGGTCTCGAAGAGTCAGACATGACTGAGCGACTTCACTTTCACTTTTCACGTTCATGCATTGGAGAAGGAAATAGCAACCCACTCCAGTGTTCCTGCCTGGAGAGTCCCAGGGATGGAGGTGCCTGGTGGGCTGCCGTCTATGGGATCGCATAGAGTCGGACACGACTGAAGCGACTTAGCAGCAGCAGCAGCAGTGCCCCCTTAGTGTATAAACTTTTTTTCTACTCTAATGGAAAAAGTGTATCATTGTCAAGAAAGAAAAAAAAAAAAGACATCAGATGAAGTCCTGTTTCATAGCTCCCCATCACCAGTGACACTTGTTGGGAAAACACCTTCGGCATTATGGGGTCCCCATCAGCCACTCAGCGGAGATGCCCTTTTTGGTCAAAGGACACGTATTGAAAGCTACAACAGCAGCTCTGTCTCAAAGGGAAAAAACAATTAGCAAATACTTGCAGTAGAGCTCTTCTTCCATGTCTTCACAAAGATGATTATTTACTTTAACATAGGTGGCTGCACTTTTTGCTCTAATTATAGTTGTTGGCGATTGCCAGTAAATTCAAACGCACTTGAATTTTCATAGGTCTGCATGTGAAAATTCTACACATTGTGTTACCGACGGGGATACAGCGTAGCTAACACTTCCTAATGTTTTCAGTCTAAAATTCTCCAGGGTGCTTCACTTACATAATCATTTTTCCTTCTAGCGGAAGCATCAATGTAACCGTGATTTCATGACATTCATGACATTCCTCTACTGCAAGTCTTTGATTCAGAATTTGCATCCTAGCAATGCGGTAACTGTGGAGAAGGGGTAAAAAGTTGGACTCAGAGAAAATAGCTATTCAAGAAACCTGAGGAGTAAAGGGGTTTTCCCCTCCCTCCTGGGGTCCAGCCCCGTTGGATCCAGGGTGATTCGAAGCGTGGATGGCGTAGGCGAGGAGAACTTATTTATTTATTAATATAAGATTAGATTAGGAAGAAATAGTGTAATAGGAAAATTAAGTGGAGAAAAGAGGCTGAATAACTTGGTTTACATGGAAAGCCAATAAAGTTCCAGACAAGGAGCTTGCACCATCTACGTTAGGCCACCAGCATCTGTTTGAATATCGGAGAGTGCCCCCGCCTTGGGCTCTCTCTCTTACGGATCTTAGAAGCCAGGATAAGTAAATAGACATGGCGAGCCTCCAGGCCCCAGATGGGAATTCAGCCGGAAATTAGAGTAAAGAGGAGACACGGGGGAAACCAGTCCTTCCAATGACTTGCCCGTCCTCTGTTGTTCAGAAGGCCTTTTATACTTTTTGATTATACATAGAGATCAATAGGTAACACAAAGTTATGCAGCATTAGCAGCCCAGACTCTTATCAAAACCAGGCTTTTCTCTCTGCATACCAAGTTGTATACACGTCTTAGGTGATTTACATCATCTTCATGCCAAAAGGGCCAATTAACATTCTACAGCCTTTTTTCTGATAAGGGTTTGTCAACCAGAAGACTTATTTGTGTTGATCTTCCCAAAGTCTGATGCCACTCTCAGAAAGCACTAAATAAAGTTACATTCTTACATAGCAAGGACACAAGAGGAGTGCAGTGATATATAACAAACAGAAAAGTAATTAAGTTTAGTGTTGCTAACATCAAAACTATTATATATCTTTTTCCATATCCCGTTTACATTGATTAACATCCTCCCAGGTGCCTAAAAGATAAAGAATATGGAGGCCTGGCAGCAATCATTGAGTCAATAGTGAAATCCTGTCACCAATATGATTTTTATCTCTTTAGAAAAGGCGATTATCTTTAAGATTCTTTTAAGCTTTGTGCCTCTCACGGTTGGGGGGCTGTAAGCAATTCACAAGCTGTAAGAGGTCCGGGGGAACCTGTTAGGCAAGCTAGAGAGTTATCAGAGGGGGTTTAACTGAAACATCCCTTTCAAATGCAGAAGACTAAAGCCCTAAGTTGACTTTTTCCAGAGAATATTAGAAGAGTGGAAAAGCAGGTAGACTCTGGTCTTGGGGGTGAATGCTCAGGAAATTCCAGGGGGAACCTCTGAAGCCTGATCATGTCCTTGTGTTTTGTCAGGCTTCCTTCCGCATGACCTTGTCACGGGCGGGATTCCTCACGCTGGACCCCGGCACCTCCCAACAAGAATATTAGGTTTTCATTTAACTGAACAAGGCAGCATGCCAGTGTTTGTTATACTTTTTTATACACGTAAGCATCTCCATTGGGGAAAAAAATGACCATTAAGAGTTGGTGATGGACAGGGAGGCCTGTCGTGCTGCGATTCATGGGGTCGCAAACAGTTGGACATGACTGAGCGACTGAACTAAACTGAACTGAAGGTCTACTCATGGAGAAGGCAATGGCAGCCTGCTCCAGTACTCTTGCCAGGAGAATCCCATGGACACAGGAGCCTGGTAGGCTGCAGTCCATGGGGTTACTGAGAGTTGGACACGACTGAGCGACTTTAATTTCACTTTTCACTTTCCTGCATTGGAGAAGGAAATGGCAACCCACTCCAGTGTTCTTGCCTAGAGAATCCCAGGGACCAGGGAGCCTGGTGGGCTGCCATCTATGGGGTCGCACAGGGTCGGACACGACTGAAGCGACTTAGCAGCAGCAGCAGCAAGCTCTACTCATATCATGCCAAGTTCACTTTGGAACTTTGCCAGTGTGCCTGCATATTTCCTCTTGAGGGCATCGTAATCAACCTGTGCCTCTCGTTCTCCATTCCTACTTTTGCACTCGACATTGTTTCAAGCACACAGTTAGGGGTCAGCATCACCCACAGGGTCATTTCACTTGCATTTCTTTCATTCCCAGCCAGGCTCTGCATTTCACAAGTGGCACCTGGAACTGAATTTTTATTTATTTGTACAAATACTCTGCATACTTGGAATAGCCAAGAATAGCCATTCTTTTATTAGCTATGTTTGGTTCATATTTCCCCCATCATGTTGGTTTTTCTCCCTTATGCTGGTTGTACAGTGTTTTATTTTGTGAATTAAAAACCTAACAGTTTATGAGTAAGTTAACACATTTCTGCCTTCTTTCTTATGCACCCTAAATAAATAAATATGTCTGTGAGTATATATGTGTCAATCACCCTAAAACCAGAGGGTATCTTAAAGCAAAACAAACAATAACAAAAATTTTTGGAATATTGTCGCATAGGTGACATCCAGTTATAGGTAGATGTCATTACTAAATAAACTGAATTAGAACAAAAAAATATATTTTAAAATACATCTTTCAAGCCAGCTTTCTGGAACACAGCTTTTATATATTGGGTTAGCCACAGAGTTCATCCCAGTTTCTCATACCATCTTATGGGAAAACCCAAATGAACTTTTTGACCAACCAGTAGTTTGTACTCTTAGAACATTAAGAAAAATTTTATGCAAGACAAGGGGTGAATCTCCATCTGTTCCGAACACACGTCTACTCCCTTCCTTAGCCTCTCATTTTTCTTCTGTTTCTCAGGGCTTCTCACGCTTCTTTTCCTCACCTTTCACCCCAGCTCTCGTACACCAAATTCCTCCCTGTCTGCATTTCTGCACCCCGTCTTGCCTCATCTTTCCCCAGGGCATGTCTGTTTCCTCCTTAGCATTTCGCACAATGCCTGGCCTGTGGCAGGAGGGGCAGGGCAGAGTATGGTTCAGCTCCAGGTCTTTGGAGGCAGCCGCCCTAACAGTCCTTTCTCCAGGTATCCTAAGGAGCTAACAGCAGATCTGTCGTGAGGCTCGGTGGGTGTGGTCCCGCATTGTTCACAGTAGGGTCTCAGTAGGTGTTTGTCAATCGAATGAATAATGAATTCATTCCTTCTCACCTCTCCCTTCACTCTCCTTAACTTGGTGTAAGCCTGACTTACCAGCATCTTTCAGTTCTTGTGCCTCACAAGGAAGAGAAGACAGCGGCTGGCCCGGTCTCCATCTCAGTCCATTGCTTTCTACGTCTCACCATTTGTTGTGATTCTGACTTGCACTCACGTCTGCATTATTTTCTCTACACTTCTGTGACTGGATGCTCCCGTTAGGCATGTCTGCACCTGGCTCATCTGTTACTTTTCTTCCCCACCCTGGTGCTCTCTCCAGTCCCATCGCCCTTCATGACAAGTTCATAATCCATGGTTAGACCACGCAACCTCCTGCTTTCTCTTTGAGATTTAAACCAACTGCCTCTGTTCCGTGTTAGCCCCATGAACGACATTTCCTGCCCTAAACCTCACCATGAAAAGGCACTTTTGCTATTCTGGGTTCTCTTGCTTGGGTTCCTTACCTCCAGTCCAGTAGTCCTCAAAGTGTGGAACCCTGACCAGCAAAAGCAGCTTTGGCATCACCCAAGAGTTTATTAGACACATGTATTCTCAGTCCCACGCCAAACCTCCTGGGTCAGAGACTCTGGGAGTGAGGCCCTGGCATCTGTGTTTTAACTGCCCACCAGGAAATTGTGAAGCCTGTGAAAGTCTGAGAACCACTGCCTTAACTTGTCTGGTCTCCTCCTGCCTTCTCCCTTCCTCCTTTCCACACTTTATTGATTCTAATAGGAAATGTCTTAATACCTGGAGGTAATTGTACCATTTTGAAAATTATTGTATGTGAAACATCAAAATGATTTCCAATACTCAGTGAGCTTTTGCTCGTTCATAGTGACAAGAGACTGCAATGAAAGATCAGAAAGAGACATTCAGGAAGCCATTCCATTTACCATTGCATCAAAAAGAGTAAAATACCTAAGAAACTGTGATGATCTTGATAGGTGAAAGCAGAAATATTCCGTAAGACTCATTTTGTTCAGGAGAGTTAAATTCTTCCTGGGAGGGAAAACAGTTTTTTCTAATGATGCTTATTTTTAAAATGCTAGTAATGTGCTGATAACAGGACTGGTAAATAGTAAAAAGACATGGAGAGCCTAAAGAGTCTTCAGAGATACAAGCTATTATATATAAGATGTATGGACAACAGGGTCCTACTGTATAATAGCACAGGGAACTATCTTCAGTATTCTGTGCTAAACCATAATGGAAAAGAATATGAAAAAAGAATGTGTGTGTATATATACCTGTGTATGTGTATATATACATACGTTTGTGTGTGTGTATATATATATACATACGTGTGTGTGTATATATATACATATGTATGTGTATATCCACACATATGTATGTATATATGCACATGTGTGTATATATATTATATATAATAACTGAATCACTTTACAGTAGAAATCAATACAACATTTTGAATCAACTATTCATCAATAAATTAATCTTTAGATGAATCAAATTTGAAGTTACTGAGCATTAGGACTTCCCAGCTGATTCCTCATAGCTTGATGATGAGTACAGGAGTTCATTACATTCATGCTTCCACTTTTGTGTACATTTGAAAACATCATAAGCATTTAAAAAATAACAGTTACTTTAACAGCGGCATCTTTTTAATCCCCGTATTATATGATCCATATCAGATTTCATTTTTGTCATCATCTATCTTACTCATAAGTAATATCAATAATGAATGTGTACTTATTGCATGGTTTTAATTTATTCCTACCAGATATGTGCATATATATGTAGGTAAGTAGGTATGTTGATAGATAAAATATGGTTATCAATGTTAATATTGAAGAAATGACCAAAAGCCCAGAAATCTGTGTGGTCTGTACATTGCTGCTGTGTAAATTGACAAACCCTGTAGAAAAATGACTTAACAATATCCAGGTCTGTGGCAGTAGACATTAAAATATTAATACACATAAATGTCTTTATTGGACTCTCTTCTAAAAGGGGAGAATTCTAATTGCAGAGAAGATTTTATACCAGAAGGTAATCGGCAGAGATTTCTGTTTTCATAATAGCATAAAACATTGGAAATCCCTTTGTGACCAACCACAGAGAGATTAAATATAATCACTGAGATGATAACTATGTGAATTATAATGCTTATAAAATTTAAAAAAATAAGATGAAATAAAATTTGATACATACAACTACATATGGGAAAATGACTTTTCTATTAGGGTAGAAATATGATTCGTGTCATATTTCTCCTTTTTTCTAATTTCATTTTTTAATGAGATGTGTATTTAGAAGTTGCAGTGGTGGAATTCACCAGATTGTTTCCTCTCCCAAATGATTTGGGCCTTTGTGATTTTGCAAAGGTACTTTTTAATCCATGGGGAGCTAAATTTTTTGTTGTATCTTTTCTTCCCCCTAATGTTGCATCTACAGTTCTTAGACATAAGTGGTCTAAGTAGCTAAAATATATACAGATCATTCCATCACATCTTTGCCCCAAAGAAGCAAAACATGGCAACAACCCTGAAACCCCTCCTCCTCTGGCTGTTTTTTGTTTTGTTTTGTTTTTTTATTCTTTTTTTTTAATGTTTATTTTTTTTTAATTTTTATTTTAACTTTAGTTTACTTTACAATACTGTATTGGTTTTGCCAAACATTGACATGAATTCACCACGAGTGTACGTGCATTCCCAAACATGAATCCCCTCCCACCTCCTACCCCATAACATCTCTCTGGGTCCTCCCCATGCACCAGCCCCAAGCATCAAGCATCCTGCATCCTGCATCGGATATCGACTGGCGATTCGTTTCTTACATGATAGTATACATGTTTCAAT
>SJYQ01093255.1:148137-175693 GCA_006410935.1 Redunca redunca
AAAAAAAAAAACACTGCCCTATAATTTATTTACCTAATTAAGAACTTCAGCAGCAAGCCTGGCATTTACAGGACTCTCTTGCTCTGTTAGCCTTGTCTCTCTGGCTCCCCTTGTTCTTTCCCCAAGAGAGTGAATTTTACCCATTATCTGTACGTCTCACTTCCATAGAGCTTGGGCCAAGTGGATTAAAAAAAAGTACGTGAAAGCTGATGATCTCTGACCATATTGTACTTGGTAGCCACTTAAATACAATGATGACGAGATAGGCACAGATGTGTACAGGGGGCAAGTGTGGTGCTTCCCCTTCAGGATTAAACTTGACTGAACTTGCTTCATTTTTGTAAGTGAACCATCCATCACAGTGAATCTGCATCACCATGAAGCAGCCACATTAACTCTGTTCTGTTACTAATTACTCTAGAGACATCTGGGCTGTGTCAGAAGGAATTAATAAACTGAGAATTCTAGCAGAACTCTAAATTGAGACTTTGGAGTTTTAGCGGGTTCTCAGTATCTGTTGTTCTGTTGACATTTTTAAAAGGAAACAGACGACAGTTTGAAAGACACCATGCGTGAATAATAGAAAGTGACAGTGGTTAATGGTCCGGTGGATGCTGGAGGAAGCATGAACCTGGGCGTGGACTACAGCTAGGTACATGCAGGGAAGGATATGCAGAAACACCTCTGCTTTGGCATTTGCTTCCATGTAATCCAGAAAACCATAATTAACTTGGAGATTGTCTCATGCATTTTCTCTGTTCTTCAGCCAGTAGATAGAAGCCCACTCGCTTCCCCAAACTATCTTTCTTCCTCTCTTGTTGTTATCCTCATCCAGCTTATCTCCAACATCAGTATGCACGCAGCGGATGTAATACAGGATCAGGAGTTGCTGGGCATTAGCTTCCTTTCCGTTCTGAAAGGACAGTGCCCAGCAGAGCTCGTTGCATAACCAATATGATCTGAGATGAATAATTTTCCCAATGTATCCTTCTTAGAAGGATGGCTGACCCCAGAAGAAAAGGGGGGGTAGAAGCAAAAAAATATTGTCTCCTACTTTTCTGAGTCCTTGTCAGTCACCTCTCCAGCCATCCTGGCTCCAGAAATCAATTGTTAAACATTGCCTGAATAATCTATTCCTTCTGCATAAGGTATCTGTGATTAGGTACCCCACAGGAGCCATTGCAATGAAGGATAATCAATTTATGCGATAGCTGAGTTTCACAGTCTGACAATCACACTTAGGTAATAATGGCGGGTGCCATTTTTGGAAAAATTTACAATACTAGCATCTTTATTCTTTCTTTTTCATAGAGGAGGAAAAGGAAATTCAGAGAAGTTAAATAACTTAGTCATGGTGACATAGCTAGACAGACTCTATCCATTTCGTCTTATTCCAGAATCCTCACTTGTCACCATTAGTTTACGCTGTCTCCACTAAGATACCGATTCTTAAAATTTGTGACAATGGAATCATGAGTCTTCTTTGGGTTGTGTTTGTTTTGGTTGGCTTTTCTTGGCTCCTTGCTTTTTAATCTATTTAAGAAATTAGAAAATCTGCCTTTTTATTTTTTTATAACTCAAAGACCAAAAAAAAATTCAGCCCTTTGAAAATAAATAACTTTTTAAAGACAGTTGACTATAAAGAGAAAAAGTAGTCGAGTTGGGTTTCAAAGCACATACTAGAAAGAGACAGTCTGAGGATCAAGAATGGGGCAGATCGCATGGGAAGCACTTGACCACCATTGGAAACATACAATTCAGCAAAGAAAGGGAACTCTTGCTGATCCTCAAAAACAGGTCCTTCTGCTAGTGTGACTTTGTGGCACTGTCTTTAGAGCCTGAAATACAGGGAAACTTAACTGTATTACCAGAACTGGTTGATTGCTAGTTTCAATGTTACGAAGTATTTGTAGCTGCAAATTTCCCTGCCAGACAGCATCCACGCCCTGTGGTATATTTTCAGCCCCAGCAGGTGTCTAATGAGAATCCTCTATCCAGAGCTTGTCAAGGTGAACCAGTATTTCTATTTAGAGCCTGTCTCTCTAGTTTTAAGGAGAGTGTCCACAGTGGGTTGTTCTACAATCACATTCTGATCTGTCAGTTCACGGGGTGTCTCTGTCTGATCCTCTGGCCCCATTTCTCCTCCAGAATATCCCATCCCACCCTCCTTGTTCTCCTCTTTCAGCTTTCTCTCCAACTCTCCCAAATCGCCCAGCTCCTTTCATCTCTGTCCCTGCCTGTCTTCCTGGCTTTCTACTCAGAAAGTGCAAGAAAATGGATGATTAGAGCATCGGGACCTTGGACCTCAACTGTGCTTTTAAACAGAAAAAATGGATAGTAACTCAGAAGCCTCCTAAAGAAGTTTAGGGGTCATAGTCTCTGGATAACTGATACTTTGAAGAAATGGGAAATTTACCTGAGTTTAATCTTTATACCCATTTCTCCCTAGTGTTCTGGTCCTGGTTGTCTTTTCTCAAAATACAGAAATTCTTTTCTTAGTGAATCTAAGGACTGTCTATTGATGAAACATGTTTAAAAGGATGCTTTCTGCTCTGACCTCTGTGATGAAGGCAAAGATTGCAGCAGAGTACCTTTTGTTTTTTGGTAGTGCTGTTAGGGTGCAGATTTAATTCACTTGGCACTTTTCTTTTTGTGGTGAAAACATAAAATTTACCACCTTAATCATTTTAAAATGTACAGTCAGTAATGTTATGTATAATCGCATTGCGCAGTGGATTTCCAGGACTTCTTCATCTTGCAAAATTGAAATTCTGCCTATTAAACAGTCTCCCCTTTATCTCTCCTTAACCCTGGTAACCACGTTTTTACTCCTTGTTTCTGTGAATTTCACTATGGTTAGTTGCTCAGTTGTGTCCGATACTTTGCAACCCCATGGACTGTAGCCTGCTAGGCACTTCTGTTCATGGGATTCTCCAGGCAAGAATACTAGAGTGGGTTGCTATCTCCTTCTCCAGGGGATCTTCCTGACCCAGGGATCGGACCCAGGTCGCCTGCACTGCACGCAAATTCTTTACCGTCTGAGCTACCAAGGAAGCCCAATTTGTCTTTCTGTGGCTGGCTTTTTTCATTTAGCGTGTTATCCTCAAGGTTCATCCACGTTGTGGCTCATGTGGATTTCTGTCCTTTGCTAAGTCTGAATGGTGCTTATACTTTGTGTTTTTTGCTCTATGAGCAAAGTACTCTTCCAACCCTGACAGAGTTTACAAAAAGTGTTCTCTTATCAGCTCTCAGAGTTGTAGATGGTTGTAAGCTACAGAAGATGTTTAATCTGAAGATGTATAAACATGATAAAGAAATTCAAATAGTAAGAGATCAAATCCTTTTGAAAGAGTCAGGAAAAGCATGGTAGAAAAGGATGTATTTAAGATAGGCCTTAGAGATGAACAAGACAAGTAGGGATCAGAGGGGAGGTTGCCAGGAAGTAGGAAGCAGGGTTCAGAGAGGCTCATGCATGCGAGGCATAGGATGTTCACAGCATGGCAAATGGCTTAGCTTGGCAGGAAAGTGCGATTCTGCTAGGGAAATCAAGAAAGATCAGGCCAGCAGTGGGTTGAAAGGAAACTGGAGAACCTTGAAAGCTGTGGTTAGGGATGTAAGTTTTTGGAGGAGGAAATGGACATCTTTTGAGGAGCGTTAGCTGCAATTGCTTGATTTCATCCAAGCCTGTCCCCTTGACGTTGCTTGGATAAAATGGATGCTGCTGCTGTTGGGTGGATTTACAACTGGATGGATGAATGTGACTGAGGCTCCCTGAAAATGAAGAGGGCACCGAGTTGCTGCCCTTGGCTCTTCCTCTTGGACATTGTTCAAATGTCCCAGGGGCAGGTTTCCCTTCAGAGTGGGGATTTGGTCTGCTGTGTTCCCTGAGGGTCCTTGGCCATTGCCCCTCAGCAGCAGGACAGCAGGCTGTGAGAGGCAAAGTGCCCCATTGCAGCGGTGTTGAAGGAGGAGCTCGATGATCGTTTGCCCAAGAGTTCATAGCAGGTTATTTGCTTCTTTAGGAGAATCTGTGCACATTGTTCTCCATCTCTGAGTGCTGCTGAAAATGAAATCTAATTCTCGTGCGTCCTGTAGTATTTAAAGGAAATGTGATAGCCTAGGTAGAAAGGCCACCCCTCGTGAGAGCAGCAGTTAAACATCAGTCATCCATCGGGCAGACCTGCGGTCCGGCCTGAGGTGTCAGCAAGTACGCTGTGAGTCGCATGGGGGAGTGGGGATGCTCTGCAGATGGTTAGACCAGCCACCGCCATCACTATAAATGCAAGAAATCTGAGTATGTCCTCCGATGGTGAATAAATATCAAGCAGCAGATGGATGGAGAGTTAGAGATGAACTGTGGCCATTGCCTTCTCTCCTTCTTAAAACATGGATCTAGCTTGAACTTCTTAGTTCAACCATGAGTGTGTTTTTCAAGCAGTGTTTATTTTTTCCTTTATTAAAAATTTTTCTATAAGGAAACTTCCAAACATATACATAGGTAAAGAGATTATTATGGTTAACCTCTGTGTACCCCTTGGTTAGACTGATCTTGTTTCATCTTTAACCCTCTGGCAATCTTCTCCCATGGGATTATTTTGAATCAAACCCCAGATATCTTCCATCCACAAATACATATGTTTTAATGGGAGTATAATTGATTCACAGTGTTATGTTAGTATCTGGTGTGTAGTGTGTAGTCAGTTGCTCGATCATGTCCAATTCTTTGAGATTGCATGGACTGCGGTCTACCAGGCTCCTCTGTACATGGGATTTCCTAGGCAAGAATGCTGGAGTGGGTTGCTCTTCCTTTCTCCAGGGGATCTTCCTGCCCCGAGGATGGAACCTGTGTCTCCTGCATTGCAAGCGGATTCTTTCCCATCTGAGCTGTCAGGGAATGGGGTTACTTTCTGCTGTACTACCTCTTAATAGGGAGATAGTTAGTCTATGTAGTTTTCTGTTGTCTGTGATCTAAATTTACTGCCTTTGAACCTCACAGAGAGAGCCCCTGGTTCCAGGGTTCTGAGACTAGACCAGCATGTGTGTGTTTGCTCCCAGGACTTTGTGATTTTGATTTGACTCCCTCCTAGCCTCTGCCTGGATGGTCACAAACAGCAGTCCTCCCTGGCAGGCACAGCCAACACGGGCTCCTTTCTGCTGCCCACCTCCGGACCCTCTCACCTTCCTTTATACCTGTCATGTGGAAAGCTTGGGTTCAACCACCCAGATAGCAATTTCCTGGCCCTCTCGTTGCCTGGTCTCCCTGGGAGCAATAGTACAAGTCAGCATTGGTGCAAAAATAAACCAGAGGATGTGTTTTTATCCATAACTTAAAAATCATTTCTTAACAAAATACTGATCTTAGGAACAAATATGTGTTCCCATGATTATAGAGACATCTGCAGTTCTGTCTCTGAGAGCACTTTCCTGACGTGTAATTTGACTTTCACAAGATCGATTTTATAGTTGCAGGAGAGCTGATGTGCCCAAGTGACCCAGTTGGCTGGTGAACAGCCCCTCCACTGCCCAGTGTCACCAGCATCTCAGTGAGGCCACCTGGGGAGATGAAGGATCCACTTAAAAACAAAATTATCTTTGCAAAGTGGCTCTGAAACAAAGTCAGGGGCTGGGGGTGCCTATGTGATAATGGCCCTTCTTTGAGGATTTTGGCAGGTTCTGGACTTAGTCCTCACCACGTCAGGTGTCCACCGTGGTGTCCATATGCTAGGCTGGTTCAGGAGACCTAGGCAGGCTGATGGCATTGAAACCTAATCACTTGCTACTCTTCTGTCCCTCTCACCATGAGGGGTCAGTCAATACATTTTTGCCTTTCCAGGCATTTGACCGAAAAAGGGCCAGACTACCTTACAATGCCTAAGATGGCCCAAAGGGATGAGTGGAGCCATTCTTGCAGCCCAGGGAATCCGATTCATTAGTTTGTGATGTTGTTCAGTTGCTCAGTCACGTCTGTCCATTTGCAACCCCGTGGACTGCAGCACGCCAGGCCTGCATGTCCCTCACTATCTCCTGGTGTTTGCTCAAACTCATGTTCATTGAGTCGTTAACTATGCCATCCAACCGTCTCATCCTCTGTCACCCCCCTCTCCTCCTCCCCTCAATCTTTCCCAGCGTCAGGGTCTTCTCTAATGAGTCAGTTCTTCACATCAGGTGGCCAAAGTATTGGAGCTTCAGCATCAGTCCTTCCAATGACTATTCAGGACTGATCTCCTTTAGAATGGATTGGTTGAATCTCCTTGCAGTCCAAGGGACTCTCAAGAGTCTTCTCCAACACCACAATTCGAAAGCATCAGTTCTTTGGTGCTCTGCCTTCCGGTTTGTGATACTGGATTCTGAGCTCTTCTTATAAACTTAAGTATGCTTCCTGTGAACTCTTCATGTTTGTGAATGGATGCCTGTATTCACGAAAGGAGGTCAGAGATTCTGACTCACTGGAACCAGGTGGCAAACGACTGAGAAATTCTTACATCACTTTTGTTCATTAGGATGCTAAGTGCTACTATCATTGATGACACTGTCTGATACAGAAGCAGTTACAAGTGCCTCTGTGGGTGCCGCAGCTGGTACTGACTGAAAAGGTGAGGAGAGAGGCTCAGGGTGTGTCCACTTAGCCCCGACTCGTTCTGTGCATGGACTGCAGTGCTCTGACACCAGGCTCCACTACAGAAGGCATCTGGGGTTTTCATTTTCTTGTCTGAAGTCATAAGCCAGAGCTGTGTCAAGTCTGGAAATACAGTCCTCTTGGGTTTTATAGCTCTGTGACATAGCTGGGGTTTATTTTTCTTGTTCTCTGGAACTGGTTTTTGCTCTTTCCACTCCATCAGCGGAGACAGATTTATGAATATACTGCGTCTCGATCAGTCTGGCTGCAGAAGACCCATCCATTTCTAAGTCAGCAAGCAGAGAGCCTTGCCTGTACCCCATTTATCGTTACCAGCGCAGGAGGTCTTGTCTGTCCTCCCATCACCCATGAATATCATGCAGCAGGGAGATGCAAAGTGTTGTGTTCAGGGAGATGCTGTCAAGGTAAAGAGGCATTTTTAACCCCTGAATTTTTAGATATAAAAGTGCCTGGGTCCCAAGAAGCATAGATGTATTTCTTAGCTAATTAATAGTAAGCTAATTAATAGCAGAGCACTTCTCTGGTGGCTCAGGTGGTAAAGAATCCGCCTGCAGTGCAGGAAACCAAGGTTTGATCCCTGGGTCAGGAAGATCCCCTGGAGGGGAGGGCATGGCAACCCACTCCAGTATTCTTGCCTGGAGAATTCCATGGACAGGGGAACCTGGTCTATGGGGTCGAAAAGAGTCGGACACGACTGAGCAACGACTCACACACACGCACAGTTAATAGCAGAGCATCCAGGTTTTCTAACTCCTGGTTCTGCATCCTCTCCACGGGGTCTCAGTACTAACGCAGGGCTGTGCGCATTAGAATGGCACACTGGAAGCTGGAGGACCTTGCCATTTTCCCTTCCCACAGGGCCATGTGGCAAACTTCTAGGATGGTGCCTTGGAAGCCTCTGTGCTCCCTGACTCACTGTCACCAGGCTTTTTCACCCACTTACTCACAGTGGGTGTCCGGGAAGTCACTTATAATGGTGATGGACAGGGAAGCCTGGCATGCTGCAGTCCATAGAGCCTCAGAGTCGGACACAACTGAGCGACTGAACTGAAGTACCTATAATGAAACACCACGCACTCTGTTGCTTTCTCAGCTCCTATCTTCTGCCTCCTAGGCTGGGAAGGATCAGGCCAGGTGGACTCTCACAGGGGCGGCCAGAGTCCTATTCGTGACAGGACTCAGATGTATGTCATGCTTTGCAGTTTACAAAGCATGTCCACATTATCTTGTCTGACCCTCACAACAACCCATGGGAGAATCCTAGTATATGTTATTTTTTTAGAATGAATTAAGACAACATTTGTGACCTCTCATGGCAACCCACTCCAGTATCCTTGCCTGGAAAATTCCATGGACAGAGGAACCTGGTGGGCTTCAGTCCATGGGGTTGCAGAGTTGGATATGACTAAGCAAGCAAGCAGATATTACCCATCAAGGACTATACTGGGTGTATTTTATACTCAAGCCCTCTGCCAACTTGTTTAGGGGTTTTGTAAAATTCTTAAAAGTGTCCTTTGGAGGAACTGATTACTCAGAGCTGCCCCTTCTTCTGGGATGACTCAACCCTCTCATCCCCTCACGTGGAGATGGTGTAGACATGAATCTATTTACTTCTCATAATGGACCTAGAGGGTGGACAGCACTCCCTTTCTATGGGTGGGAAAACTAAGGCTCAGGGGATGTCTTGGCAGAGCTTCAGGGCTTCTTGGTCATGCTCTGTGACCCTGAACCCTAAAAAGCATGGGATGGTGCCGGAATTAAAGCTGGTGGCATTACAGTTACCTCTGGAGGGACACGCTCTTAGTGGACTTGAGCCTCAGCCTGGCTTCTAATCCCATGCCTATTAGAAAGTGCCAGCCAAGAGGCTATTTTCCCATTACAGTGGCAAAATTGCCGGCATTGCACATACCCTGAAAAAAGGTCTCTGTGAAGACCCTTGGGTTTCCATACGCAGAAGAGCGTGCCCCCCCTTTCTGCTGGTGATCCTCAGTCTGACAGCGGCGTGGCACATGCCCCCAGCACCTGGGTCCCAGCGTGCTTCGAGCAGGAAGTGAGAGCTGGCGGTTGAGTGCCACTCACACAGTGACACTCGCCTGCTGGTTCTTCAGCTGGTGCATTTCATCTCAGGGCCCCATCCCGAGGGCCACGGGCCCAGGTGGGCACTCGTGGTGTTCTAGGTTTCTCCTGACGCCCCTGAACTCACGTCTGCCTCTCGCCTTCCTTCCACTGCAGATCCTGGTGCCCCCGTGAAATTGCCTTGCCTGCCAGTGAAGCTGTCGCCTCCGCTACCTCCAAAGAAAGTCATGATCTGTATGCCTGTGGGGGGGCCGGAGCTCTCCCTGGCGTCCTATGCCGCCCAGAAGAGTGGCCCGCAGGGCGGGGCCCAGCACCACCACACCGTCCTGCCCTCCCAGATCCAGCATCAGCTGCAGTATGGCAGCCTGGGCCAGCACCTGCCCTCTGCCACCGGCTCCCTGCCCCTGCACCCCTCGGGCTGCAGGATGATCGAGGAGCTGAACAAAACGCTGGCCATGACCATGCAGAGGCTGGAAAGGTGAGGGGAGCAAGGGGGGCGGGAGAGGGGGGCGGNAGGGCGGGAGGGGGATTGGGGCATCTGACCACAGCCAAGGGGTAGGAAGACCAGCTCAAGGGCTGGCACTCCTGCCAGCATGGGACAGGAGGTCAGGGGCAGGGCGGCTTGAAAGTGAAATCAGACCAACATCTGAATGTCAAGAGAAGTTTGGAGGACAAAACCATCTTGCCAGTTGCCAGACTAGAACAATCACATTTATCAAGAGGTAGTGGACGGAGGAGCCTGGTGGGCTGCAGTCCATGGGGTCACTACAAGTCGGACACGACTGAGCGACTTCACTTTCACTTTTCACTTTCATGCATTGGAGAAGGAAATGACAACCCACTCCAGCGTTCCTGCCTGGAAAATCCCAGGGACGGGGGAGCCTGGTGGGCTGCCGTCTAGGGGGTTGCACAGAGTCGGAGATGACTGAAGCGACTTAGCAGCAGCAGTGTGTATATATGTGTGTGTGTGTATGTTTGGCGGGGGGGGAGGGCGGTGAGTGTATAGATGAATAGATGCATGGATGGTTGGATAGCACATATTGTGCTTATGTAGACATTAACATTTTTTGGAAATGTATGCACGTCATTATTAGTGTGGTAACCCCAAGGGCGGGGAGATGGGAGAAAATCTTTTATATTTCATCTCTTTCTGTACTGCTTAATTTTTGATTTTGTGTATATTACTTTTGTGATGTGAAAAGCAATGCAGGTGTAGAATAAGAAAAGATGATCATGGTGAGAGCAGCGGTAGAAAAGCAAAGAAAGGGGAAGAGCTGCTCCTTGTTCTCACTGATAGGGGAAGCGGCAGATGAAGTCTAATTATACAAGCTTGAGCCTTGAATAAGTACCTACAACCGCCGAAGTCTCCTCTTTCATCAGATTCTGCCTGCAGGGGGAATCCAAGGACAGGCCTGTAGAAGTGACCCTAACCCCCCTCCACCCAGGGAGAGCTGGTTCTGAATTGCTCCTGTGTGTGTGTTCAAATACCACCTCACTTGTGCCCAAGAGGTGGCCGTTTCCCAGTGTGATTCCGAGGCGTGTTGCTTGACTTTGTTCTGTGGCGTGACCAGAAGGAAGTGTTGCGGTCTCACTTGAGGCTGTGCCTGGGCTGGGGTCCTGGGTGCCTGCCCCAGGCTAGTCACCTGGGTCCTGCAGACGGGCTGCAACAGAGCCTCAGCCTCGAGAGCCCAGCCAGTCGCCAGGCAGAGAGCTGGGGGCGAGATGGACACAGTTGGGAGCTTTCTCTCGTCATTGCCCTGGAACCTCGGATGGTAAAGAATCCGCCTGCAGTGCAGGAGAGCCCCCGTTCAGTCCCTGGGTCAGGAAGATCCCCAGGGGACGGGAATGGCAACCCACTCCGGTATTCTTGCCTGGAGAATTCCCTGGACAGAGGAGCCTGGGGAGCCACAGTTCATGGGGACACAACTGAGCGACTTTCACTTCTCAGTTTCCCCTGCCTCTCAGTGGCTTTTTCCCTCCCTCTGTCTCAGCCAAGTAGTCTACATTTGGGATATTAATGACTCTCAGGGAAGTTGTTATCACTGAGAATTCTGACTTGATTGGTTCACATTAATATCACCCCTCACTGGGGGAAAAAAATATATATTTGGCCCATTGCCAGCATTTTCAACTACTGTTCTTTTTTTTTTTTTTAAATGAATGAGTCATATTTTTAAAGTCTTTACTTATTTATTTGGCTGCACCGGGTCTTAGTTGCAGCCTGCAGGATCTTTAGTTGCGACAAGTGGAATCTACGTCCCTGACCAAAGATCGAACCTGGGCCCCCTGCGTTGGGAGTGTGGAGTCTTATCCCCTGGACCACCAGGGAAGTCCCTCCTCTACTGCTGCTATTGTTAATGAGGGACAAGAGTAATGTAAAATTTGGATGGCATTTTTTAGTCATTTATTTTACGTACTTTATTATCATCTTAACCCTCACACCACTTAGGGAGACTTAGTCAGCAAAGAACCTAAGGAAGACTGGGTTCCCTCATACCAGCTACTCAAAAGAGTAGTCAAACAAATCACCAGTCGATATCCGATGCAGGATGCAGGATGCTTGGGACTGGTGCAAGGAGAGGACCCAGAGAGATGGTATGGGGTGGGAGGTGGGAAGGGATTCATGTTTGGGAACGCTTGTACACTCGTGGTGAATTCATGTCAATGTTTGGCAAAAGCAATACAGTAATGTAAAGTAAACTAAAGTTAAAATAAAAATTTCAAAAAATTTCAAAAAAACAATTAAATTAAAAAAAAAAAAAAAAAAGAGTAGTCCACAGACTCGGTGCCCATATGCAGAAACTGTACAGAAATTGAGACCAAACTTGTAGATCATTTCATAGCAATTTGGCAACTGCTTTCATAAAGGAGACTAGTGATCCAGTGGTTGAGACTTTGTGTGCAGGGGTACAGGTTCGATTCCTGGTCAGGGAGTTAAGATCCCACATGCCATGGGGTCAAAATCTGAAACATGTAAAACAGAACCACTATTGTAACAAATTCAATAAAGACTTTTAAAATGGCCCACATCAAAAAATTTAAAAAAAAACAGACCAATAGCAGTGAATGCAGTTTCCTCATATCTCCTGTAACCCTGAGAACTTTTTTGCATCTCTTCCAGAAAGATCTGACCGTCTGAAAAAGACGGTCACCCAGCATACTAGTAGGATGTCACTAGGTACATTTCCACTTAAAGCATGCCATTTAAAAAGTCTCCATTAAAAGTACAAACCAATAAGTTACAAGATATTCCTGATTTCCCTGCGTCTTTGTAGAATATTTCAGTCGTGTGTAGGCCAATGAATAGGTCTGTTGGACCTACACTGGACCAAGTTCTTTATTGAAATGAATCAGAGAGCAAGTGGGGAAGGAGGGAGATATTGGGATTTTGCAAGTGGATGAGATCAGAAGGAGGACGGATTCCAGCATAACTCACCCCATTGTCCAGAAGGTCTGATTACTGCAGATTTCTTTCTTCTTATAATTCCCTTGTCCCAGTCTTATTTCTCATCTTCCTTTCCTGTGAGAGACTTTTAAATCTTTGAAGATAGATAATATTCCCTTTATCCAGTGGTTTGTCCCTTTCAGGCTAATAATTTCTTCGATCATGTACTGAGATGGTTTCTAGACCCTTTTCTGTCTTATTCTTGTTCTCCCAAAATTATTCTAAATCCGTTTTAATTTGAGTGAAGATTCTTAACCATTACCCTAACCTGTGCCTGATGACTAAAGTCACTTTAGTTAGTTACAGTGCTTGGTGGTGGTTCAGCCACTAAGTCGTGTCCAACTCTTCGTGACCCCACAGATTGAGCATGCCAGGCTTCCTCGTTCTCCACTATCTCCCAGAGTTTGCCCAAACTCATATCCATTGAGTCAGTGATGGTATCTAATCATCTCACCCTCTGTCGCCTCTTTCTCCTCCTGCCCTCAGTCTTTCCTACGGTCTTTTCCGATGAGCCACTCATTGGCATCAGGTGGCCAAAGTACTGGAGCTTCAGCTTTGGCATCAGTCCTTCCAGTGAATATTTAGGGTTGATTTCCTTTAGGATTGACTAGTTTGATCTCCTTTCGGTCTAAGGGACTCTCAAGAGTCTTGTTCAACACCACAGCTCAAAAGTGTCCGTTCTTTAGCACTCAGCTTTCTCTATGGGCCAGCTCTCACATCCATACATGACTACTGGAAAAACCAGAGCTTTGACTAGATGGATCTTAGTAAGCCACGTGGTGTGGTGCTGGCTCAGCAGATTCGGGGGAGGGAACTGGAGACCATCTTCTGTGTTTATCAGAGTCACTGGGCGGCTTGGCCAGGCTGGAGGCGGTCCCTGCATCACAACTAAGTACATGGGCTCCAGAATCTAATGCCAGGGTCTCAGGCTCAGAGATCACACTTCCTTTTGCCTTTGATTCCTCATCTTTAGAACAGGGTTAATAATACCACCAACCTCAGTAGGGTTGTTTGTGAGGAACAAATGACGATTGGTCCACATCAGTCGTCTTATGACACACCATACAGTAAATGTCTGTAAATAAATGAGAGTGAAAGTTAAGCAAAATTCTGCTAAGCTGCTACTGCTAAGTCACTTCAGTTGTGTCTGACTCTGTGTGACCCCATAGACGGCAGCCCACCAGGCTCCGCCGTCCCTGGGACTCTCCAGGCAAGAACACTGGAGTGGGCTGCCATTTCCTTCTCCAATGCACGGAAGTGAAAAGTGAAAGTGAAGTCGCTCAGCCGTGTCCGACCCTCAGCGACCCCATGGACTGCAGCCTTTCAGGCTCCTCCGTCCATGGGATTTTCCAGGCAGGAGTAGTGGAGTGGGGTGCCATTGCCTTCTCCAACACACAAAATCAACCTTGAGTGCCCCTAGAAGGCATATTGCAAATTGATCCAATCTTGTTGGAAATTTTGAGTTGGTTTCCCAGCATTAGATCATCTTTGTTTATTTTCTCTTCACTGATGAGTCAGATCGTTTTTGAAGGTGACTCCACAGGGTGGCCCCAGGGCCTCCTTCCACAGCAGCCTCCCAGGTCCACCCCTTCTGTCCTAGTCCTCTTTCTTCAACAGTGACTGAGGCATGAGCCTGGCCAGGAGTCTCATTTCCTCCCTGCAGGGAAAGAGCTTGAGCCCATCCCAGAGGAGCTGGGGAGGATGGAGGTGGATGTGGTGCGAGAGGCCCCGCTCCCACTGCTGCCCACCAGTGTCACCCCTGCCCTGGCGGGGATGGAGAGGTGCTGCTGGGGCACGTGGTGCGCCTGCCCAGTGAGTCAGGGACGGCAGGCCGTTGCTACGCCCAGCTCTGCTCGGAGCGCCCCATCCTGCCCCGGGAGCCAGGAGCCACTGAGCAGCCCCTCCCTCCTCCACCTCCAGTGTTCCTGGAGCTCCTTACCCTCAGAATCTTCAGAGCTTGCTGCCCTGCTGGTGGTACAGCCCTGCACGAAACATAAAGGGTGCCGCCCTCAGAGCGGCTTGGAGTCTGCTGGGAGCACACACTGGGCGGCCAGTGCCTGTAAGGGTGCAGGAGGTGGGGGCGTCCCGGGGAGCACAGCAGGGGATCTACAGGTGGGCTTCTCTGGAAAGCTACATTTAAACTGGAATCTGAGAGACTGAAAGAACCAGGAGAAGATGGGGAAAGGAATGAGAGAGTGAATATTCTAGGCATATTAAAGGAAGGAGTGATACTCCAAGCTAGGCAATGAGATTTTTAATAAGAAAAGACAGGAAGTTGACAGTTATTTGCCAGGTGTTTAGAGGACCAATCATAGAGAATGAGGGAAATGACAGAAGATTGTCATCTGACATAAGGAGAACCTAGGAACCTTTGGAGAGAATACAGGAGATCTTTTTAAAAGATCAGACTGGCCGCTGTCCCAAGTGGTTTACTTGAGTGCTTCATGAAGAAAAACCCTACAAGTGAGATCATCTGCTGATGTCCTGGTCAACCCTCTAATTCCATGTCATGAAATTAACCCTAATGTGAATATTTTTAGAAATGGAATGGTTTTCCCAGAGGAGTTGTGTATCTGTGTTAATTATAGATAGTCCAGACCAACGATGACCAGCCAGACCCAGAAAGGCTTCCAGAACCATCTTGAACCCTTATTAATGAGGACAATAATAATGTAAAATTATTACTCAGTAAAATACTGAGTACTGCATACGTTAGCTAGAGATTACATTACTGCCTGTCCAGATTATTGAAAAAGGGAGTATCAACATTGGACAGAAGAAATTGAAATCAGTAAACTCCCCTCCCAAAAAAATCCCTTCAATCTTCATTAATTCTATTATTCTATCATTATCTATAGACTTTTCAAAGATCACAGTTCGTTTATAATCTTAGTATTAAAACATTTCGAGGTGACGATTACTTTTCTTTATGTGGCCTCCAGGGTCATGGGAAAATAACTCTTGGTCCTGAACTAGATGGGCCCTTGGGTTTCTTCTAGCCTTATCAGTCTGACATAATTACTGAACTTATTTCTGTCAGAGTTTCCACCTGCAAGTCGGAGTGTTCATGTGATGGTAAGCAGATATGCCTTGGTACCAAGCAAAAATGAACCTCTGAATACACGTGTTATCTGATTTGTGAAGTGGCGTTTATTTGAAGAAGTTTGGTATTTTGCTCATCGTTTAGCAAATGGTATATATTTTCAAATGAAATGTGTTTCCGGGGAAAGCATCTCTTTCTTACACTGATGACCATCTCTTCAAAATCTTCTGCAATTCTGGTGAGACATTTGTCTCTGACCCTTTGAGGCCAGAGTTATCAATCTCTTACTTTAGGCCAGTACTTCAGTGTTACAGCATATATTTATCATCTGTAAGTGGCTGCATGTAGATAATTTTTTGCAGTATAATTGCTATTTTAAGGGGTTGGATGAGATTTCAGAGCAAGGTAATGTCACTTTGAGCAAGACAGATCCTTTCCTACAAGGCTGGTGAGCCAACTGGTCAGAGGAAGGTTAAAATGAGACTAGATGATTCATTAACATCTTTCGAAGTCTTAAAGGGATTAAAAAAAGGAAGTATGTTTTTCAGAAAAGAATCTGCGACTGAATTTTCTTATGTGTGCATCAATAGAAATCCCCCCCCCTCCAATGATAAAGTATCGACTCTGATCTTCTTGGAAACCATTTATCCAGAAAGATTGTGCCGCCCAAAGATATTGAAAAGGCTAAAGGAAGTGTTTTAATAAACTAATGGATAGCATCCGTAATGATTGGTTTATGATAAATTGCTGAGCTTTAAGTACATCCCTTGCTGAAACAGCAACTACCAATATTGATGTTTACAAGTCATTACTCTCTGATCTTGCAGCAACCTGAGTTTGGTAGAAAGATTTCTCCATTTACCTGATGAGGAACTGAAAAAGCAAGATGCTCTACAAATGAGTGGCTCAGCTGGGAGCTCACTCCAGGTCTTGCCCTCCTGACCCCACATCCAGACAAGCATGACCTGGGACGTTGGCTGACGTCTAGGGACAAAGTCATGTGGAAGAACCACCGCTCTCTGGTTCCTCCATGAGAGATGGAGAATGCTCTCGGTCAGACTCTGGGTGTCATATGGTTTTATTCACCACATCCTGACCCCAGACACCATCTCAGAAATGTGGGCCATTGGTCCCTGCTGCTGCTGCTGCTAAGTCGCTTCAGTCGTGTCCGACCCTGTGCGAACCCATAGACGGCAGCACACCAGGCTCCCCCGTCCCTGGGATTCTCCAGGCAAGAACACTGGAGTGGGTTGCCATTTCCCTCTCCAATGCATGAAAGTGAAAAGGGAAAGTGAAGTTGCTCAGTCATGTCCGACTCTTAGCGACCCCATGGACTGCAGCCCACCAGGCTCCTCCGTCCATGGGATTTTCCAGGCAAGAGTACTGGAGTGGGGTGCCATCGCCTTCTCCCCATTGGTCCATAGAAGGACAGAAAAAGTGATGTGAATGCGTTCATTTGCATTCATTACCACCACTGGAAAAAAAGACTGAAAACACATTCTCCACTCAGGAAAGCTCAGTCCCCTGCTCTATATATAGAATGGCATCGTTTTCTGCTGACTAAAGTCTGACAGAAACACAAGATCTCCAGTGTCGAGTTGCTTATCTTAGAAGGCTGTGATAAGCACCACAATGCGCGGTTGCTTTCCTCCAGGGAAACTGATTAACTGTTTTCTAGGGTGTTAGTCAGAGAAGGCAATGGCACCCCACTCCAGTACTCTTGCCTGGAAAATCCCATGGACAGAGGAGCCTGGTGGGCTGCAGTCCATGGGGTCACTAAGAGTTGGACATGACTGAGCAACCTCACTTTCACTTTTCACTTTCCTGCATTGGAGAAGGAAATGGCAACCCACTCCAGTGTTCTTGCCTGGAGAATCCCAGGGACTGGTGGGCTGCCGTCTATGGGTTCGCACAGGGTCGGACACAACTGAAGCGACTTAGCTGCAGCAGCAGCAGGGTGTTAGTGGTTACTTCCGTCATCTTCCAGCCTCAGGCACTGCAATCTGTAGCATAATTTCTCACACGTTTTTGGGCTCCAAGAAGAAACTTACTATTGAAAACTCTCTCTGAAAATTCTCTTTATGACTCTGTGCAGTCTGAATGACAAAAGCCGTTCCTGTTGAAGTTTAATGTCATTTTTGGCATCCTGTTGGAGGGGAATAAATTTTCTCTGTCCTTTCAGGAGGTTAATGTCGTCGTCTCCCCCTCCCCACCCCCCGCTTTGGCATTTTTAACAATGGTTGCATATGAAATCAGATGCCAGAAAGCAATGGCCCTTTATGACACGTTTTTCTTTAAAAATAGTGGTGAAGTGATTCCCAGGTATATTCAGGGAAGATGAAGGATTTAAAATAGTCAGTGATTTTTAATTTCAAAACCTGCCCCTGATTTCCTAGGAGAGTATCAAAGGTGCTTGATGATGGGTAATCCCATGCCCAGGATTATTCACGGAGCCCTGTGTGCATCTCCCTATTATCATGTGATAGAGATACAGTGATGGTTATTAAGCTCCTTTGAAAGGGGGCTAACTGTGTAATGACCCTGGTTGTCACAGATGTCTTGGCATGCATTTCTTAATGAATTATTAAATATAAGCTGCCTCTCCCTTAGCCAGTCATGAACAGGAAGGGTGAAACAGTCTCAGTTTTCAAAGTCTGTGGATTTCTTAGAAACATGACTGTTTAAATGATAGGAAAATGTGGTGAGTGGGGATGGGGCCCCGGCGGGGTGCCTTCGTGTTCTTTGTCTTTTTTTAATTTGGCTGCAGCAGGTCTTGGTCGTGTCACACGAGGTCTTCAGTCTTTGTTGCGGCATGTGAGATCTTTACTTGCATCACGGGAACTCTTGGCTGTGGCGTGTGGGATTTCGTTCTCTGACCAGGGATTGAACTCAGGCCCCCTGTATTGGAAGCATGACGTTTTAGCCACTGGACCATCAGGGAAGCTCCCTGTGTTCTCAATTTACGTGTCTCCTATTTGGCTTGTTGTGGTTCAGTCACTTAATCATGTCTGACTCCGACCCCGTGGACTGTAGCCCACCAGGCTCCTCTGTGGGATTTCCCAGGCAAGAATACTGGAGTGGGTTGTTGTTTCCTTCTCCAGGGGATCTTCCTGACCCAGGGATCGAACCCGCATCTCCTGCATCTGCAGGCAGATGCTTTACCCACTGAGCCACCACGGAAGCCCCCTACTTCTTTTAGTAGCCCACACGGAGAGTTGGATTTTTCCAAAAAAGAAGACCGGCTCAGTGTTGTTTCGGATGGAGACAGCACCAAGGGGAGAAGAGACAGCTTTGGACTTCCCTGACATGTCACGGGGACAGAGTGAAGGCAAAGAGAGTTTGCAATGCGTGCTTTATCCTGACTTAGGATTGCCGTTTTACTCTCCAGCTTCCTGAATCCTATTTTCGTGTGTCTCTCAATAGCAGCCCTGCTATTTTAGGTAAACTTCTGTTTGTTCCTTCTGGCTTATTCAGTTGTTTCATGAAGGAAAGTATTCAGGCACTTCCATCCTCTGGGGAGAAAGTGAGAACAAACCAAAGTGGACATCCTCCCAGGCTTCCCGTTCACTGGAGGGGGCAGGCGATACGCCAGTGACCGCGTCAGATGCTCTGCACCTACCTCTACCCGCTGGAGGAGGTGCGCAGCGGGGAGCGAGCATCACCTACGGCAGTGGCGCCCTTCCATCCTCCGGGAGCTACATCCTCACTGCGGCAACAAGAAACCCACTGCATCTCTTCTTACTCGTAACACGTCTCAGGAGAGTTACATCATTTGGAGCCTTTGAGATGAGGGAACAGAATCTCTTTTTTCTGCCCCTGGAGAATAATGTAGGCCCTTTGGTGTTAATATCAATTCATTGTAGAATGTCACATGAGAAGAAACCTCCTAGCCCAGCTAGCTCACCGTGCAAAGCAGCTTGACTCTGGACAATCTTACTGAATGGGGCCTGAGAGCCTGTGAGCGTAGAGTTGGAAAAAATGTGGTGACCATAAGCTCTCTGTTACACCTTCTATGCTCACAGTGTCCTGGGTACCCTGGCCTGCTTCCTTGCACAGATCTCTCTGCCTTATCTCTTTGCGTTATCTTCTTAAGAACCCTAGTTCGCTATTTCCACATCTTTAATTCTCTGTTCCTAGGACACTTTCTCTACACAGGAAGACTATCTAAGGGTCAAGGATGATTATTTTAGTGAATTAAATGATGGGAACTGTATTGTGACTACTCTGATTCCTAGAGACTTCAAATGTTTGATTGACTTTTCCATCAGTTCCTAAAATGTGGACAAAAACGAGGCTAGGATACGGAGAGAATGATAATCAGCCTCTGTCTTTGAAAGGCTTGTAGTCACTGGGGGCAGGGAGTAAAGGCTTAGATATGTGATTATAACATAACCCGACAGGTGCTAAAAAAGAGGTGGGAACAGAGGCTGTGGATACAGAAGGGGCTGGTTTCCACTGAAAAATCAGGAAAGGCTGCTCAAAAGAAACGGCGTCAGGGCTCTCCCGGAGGTTGAGTGGGCTGCTGCAACCAAACGCTGCGGGGCTAGTTCTGAGGTGGAGTGATGGCTGGAGAGCTCACAGTGTGCTTCAGTGCAGTTCAGTCACTCAATCGTGTCCGCCTCTGCAACCTCATGGACTACAGCTCACCAGGCCTCCCTGTCCTTCACCAGTTCCCAGATCTTGCTCAAACTCATGTCCATCAAGTCGGTGATGCCATCCAACCGTCTCACCTCTGTCGTCCCCTTCTCCTCCTGCCTTCAATCTTTCCCATTTTCTGGGTCTTTTCCAATAAGTCAGTTCTTCACATCAGGTGGCCAAAGTATTGGAGCTTCAGCTACAGCATCAGTTCTTCCATTGAATATTCAGGACTGATTTCCTTTAAGATTGATTGGTTGGCTCTCCTTGCAGTCCAAGGGACTCTCAAGAGTCTTCTCCAACACCATAGTTCAAAAGCATCAATTCTTTGGCCCTCAGCTTTCTTTATGGTTGAACTCTCACATCCATACATAACTACTGGAAAAACCATAGCTTTGACTAGATGGGCATTTGTTGGCAAAGTAATGTCTTTGCTTTTTAATATGCTGTCTAGGTTGGTCATAGCTTTTCTTCCAAGGAGCGTCTTTCAATTTCATGGCTGCAGTCACCATCTGCAGTGATTTTGGAGCCCAAGAAAATAAAGTCTGTCACTGTTTCCATTGTTTCTCTGTTTGCCATGAAATGATGGGATCAGATACCATGATCTTAGTTTTTTGAATGTTGAGTTTTAAGCCGGCTTTTTAACTCTCCTCTTTCACCCTCATCAAGAGGCTCTTTAGTTCCTCTTCCTTTCTGCCATTAGGGTTGTGTCATCTGCATATCTGAGGTTATTGATATTTCTCCCAGCAATCTTGATTCCAGTTTGTGTTTCATCCAGCCTGGCATTTCACATGATGTATTCTGCATATAAGTTAAATAAGCAGGGTGACAATATTCAGCCTTGACATACTCCTTTCCAAATTTAGAACCAGTCCATTGTTCCATGTCCCATTCTAACTGACAAAACAGAAAAAGCGAGAGAATTCCAGAAAAACATCTATCTCTGCTTCATTGACTATGCCAATGGTTTTCACTGTGTGGATCACAATAAACTGGAAAACTCTTAAAGAGGTGGGATTATCAGACCACCTGACCTGCCTCCTGAGAAATCTGTATGCAGGTCAAGAAGCAGCATTTGGAACCGGACAGTGTGCTTTGGAAGCCAAATGGCCTCTGTGGCTGGAACTCGGGGTGCATGGTGAAGAACAGTAACAGATCAGATTGGAAGGAATGAGGCCCCAGATGGCAAGGCACCCCCTTGTCCATTCCAAAGAGGGTGAGGTTTGTCCAGTTGACAGAGACCCTTGAAAGGTCTTTTAATTGAGGGAATGTCATGTTCAGACCTGTCTGACAGCAGCAAAGAGTTGTGTGGGTGGTGGTGAGAAGGAGAGAAAGTTCTGGAAAAAGTAAATCTTGAAGCCATTGCAGGGCTCTGCTGCTGCCCAGGTGACATCAGTGCGAGACCAGGCTCTACCAGCCCTACTGCCTGAGCTCAGTAAGGCCTCCACCCCTCTCGCTGTGACCGTGCCTGGCGGCCTCACATTCCCTCTCTGAAATGGGAGTGTAACAGTAATTCTGATCTCACAGGGTGGCTGTGAGGCTTACATGGATTTATCCTGGTGCCATGTGGGCACTGAAAGCATCAGCTCTCATCACCGTTACAGGCAGTGGTCCAGGAAGAGTTAGGGGGACTCCCCCATGAGGTCAGGGTGAGGGGCTCCGTGGTTGCCTGCAGCGCTCCTGATCGCCCACCTGGAGGAGAAGCTGTGACACGACCCAGGTGTGATCTTTGTGTTCACTTTAATGACACTGTGTTTACCACACTGACTTCCCTGGTGGCTCAGACAGTAAAGCGTCTGTCTACAATGTGGGAGACCTGGGTTTGATCCCTAGGTTGGGAAGATCCCCCACCCCTGGAGAAGGCAGTAGCAATCCACTCCGCACTCTTGCCTGGAAAATCCCATGGACAGAGGAGCCTGGTAGGCTACAGTCCATGGGGTCGCAAAGAGTCAGACATGACTGAGCAACTTCACTTTCACTTTCACTTTACCATGTTATCACTGTGGAATGTAAATTCAGGTTCGACAAGAGAATTTCACAAGTATAAGCATTCTGTGTATATCAAAGTTGCTACAAAGTGTTAGTTGCTCAGTTGTGTCCGACTCTGTGGACTGTAGCCTGCCAGGCTCCTCTGTCCATGGAATTCTCCAGGCAAGAATACTGGAGTGGGTAACCAATCCCTTCTCCAGCAGATCTTCCCGACCCAGAGATCGAACCTGGGTCTCCCCCATTGTGGGCAGATTCTTTACCATCTGCGCCACTGGGGAAGCCCAAAATCTGTATAATGTCTGACCAAACTAGCTTGCTCATAAATCACTTCCATTATAGGCAATTTATTTAATTGATGATTCTTTTAGAGAAAATAAGTATACTGCACACATTTTAAAAGTGCTTTTCATTTACCTTTCATTAGCACTTAAAATACACATTTCTATTTCAAAATGAGATCCATTTGACTTGGGAGCAAACTCAGTGCTTAATCCCCAAAGAGTGTTGACCTGAGTGGTCTAGAATAGATCTGCTTACATGAGTCAGCTTTGCCTCGGGGACGTTGACAGGTACTCTGGACGGTGTGGTGACTCTTTCAGGCTGCTGGAGTGTCATTTTGTAACTCACCCATCTGAGCCACATAACAAGCCAAACTGCTGCCCTCAGGTGGGTTCAGAGCACCTGTGTTAACAGGGTAACTGCTTTGGGACCACAGCAGGAGCAGAGATAATGCACTCAGCGGAACTGTCATGATGTCAGATGGCTGGTACCGCCCCCAGCGTGCCAGCCTGATACACAGCAGGTCAAGGGCTCTGAGCAGTTCACCCTTCAGCGAATACTGCAGATTCCTGAGCACTAATACCCAGGCTGCGTTAGAGGAGACTCAGATGGTACAGCTCTGAGGATGCGGCAGGTAGCAGAGCTGTCTGCATGCTCTAGACCAGGGGTCGAACCTGGGTCTCCTGCATTGCAGGAGATTCTTTACCGTCTGAGCCGCCAGGGAAGCACTAAACTCTAGGCCACTAGTTCCCAAATGGGCAGCTTTGCCCCCCAGAGGACATGGGACAATATCTGGTGATACTCGGAGTTGTCCCCACCAGAGGAGATTGCCACTAGCATCTAGTGGGTAGAGACCAGGTTTGCTGCTAAACATCCTACAATACACAGGACAACCCCCTACCACAAAGAAGGACCCAGTCCAAAAGGTCAACCACACCAAGGTTGAGAGACTCTGGTCGAGCCAACACATTTAATCAAAATGTGGTGTATATATATGTGTGTGTGTGTGTGTATGCACACATCATTGGTGGTGCCTTAATGGAATTTAAGACAAGCTTTTTAAAGGTTTTAATTGTTGTTGTTATTGTTTTTGTTCAGTCATTATGCCGCATCCGGCTCTTTGTGACCCCGTGGAGTATAGCCCACCAGGCTCCTCTGTCCTCCACTATCTCCCAGAGTTTGCTCAAATTCACGTCGATTGAGTTGGCGATGTTATCTAACCATCTCATCCTCTGCCGTCCCCTTCTCCTTTTGCCTTTCAGCATCACTGTCTTTTCCAGTGAGTTGGCTCTTTGCATCAGGTGGCCAAAGTATTGGAGCTTCAGCATCAGTTCAGTTCAGTCGCTCAGTCTTATCCGACTCTTTGTGACCCCATGGACTGTGGCACACCAGGCTTCCCTGTCCATCACCAACTCCCAGAGCTTGCTCAGACTCATGTCCATCGAGTCAGTGATGTCATCCAATCGTCTCATCCTCTGTCATCCCCTTCACCTCCTGTCTTCAATCTTTCCCAGCATCAGGGTCTTTTCCAATCAGTCAATTCTTTGCATCAGGTGGCCAGAGTATTAGAGTTTCAGTTTCAGCGTCAGTCCTTCCAATGAATACTCAGGGTTGATTTCCTTTAGGATGGATTGCTTTGATCTCCTTGCAGTCCAAGGGACTCTCAGGAGTCTTCTCCAGCACCACAGCTTGAAAGCACCAATTCTTTGGCACTTAGCCTCCTTTATGGTTCAATTCTCACATCCATCCATGGCTGCTGGGAAAACCATAGCTTTGACTAGATGGACTTTTGTCAGCAAAGCAGTGTCTCTGCTTTTTAATACACTGTCTAGGTTTGTCATAGCTTTCCTTCCAAGGAGCAAGCCTCTTCTGATTTCATGGCTGCAGTCACTGTCCACAGTGATTTTGGAGCCCAAGAAAATAAAAACTATCATTGCTTCCAGTTTTTCCCCTTATATTTGCCATGAAGTGATGGGATCATGATGCCATGATCTTCGTTTTTTGCATGTTGAGTTTTAAGCTTTTTCACTCTCCTCTTTCACCCTCATCAAAAGGCTCTTTAGCTCCTCTTCACTTTCTGCCATAAGGGTGGTATCATCTGCATATCAGGTTATTGATATTTGTCTGGTCAGTCTTGATTCCAGCTTCTGATTCATCCAGCCAGGCATCTCACACGGTGTACCTACTCTATTGCCCTCCACTCTTCCCCAGTAACATGTTGGACACCTTCCAACCGGGGGTGGGGGGCGGGGGCTCGTCTTCCAGTGTCTTATCTTTTTGCCTTATCATACTGTTCATGGGGTTCTCTCAGCAAGAACACTGGAGTGGTTTGCTCTTCCCTCCTCCAGTGGTCCACATTTTGTGAGAACTCTCCACTAGGACTGTCCATATTAGATGGCCCTGCGTGGCATGTCTCGTAGCTTCATGGAGTTAAGCAAGTCCCTTCACCATGACAATACTGTGATCCTTGAAGGGGAAAATGCTCTTTGGCAGCAGTGGGATCCAAACCTATGCCCCCAAACAACCTGATGCCTTAATCCAGCACCTTAGACCACTAGACCATGCTACCCAGTGCCATGTAGAGTTTTAATAGGTGCATATTTATTTTAACATAAGTTGTAAACACATAATTAACATAAAACTAGTGGACTTCAAATATAGCTCACACAGAAAAGCTAAGGGGTGAGGGATGATCAGTTCAGTCGCTCAGTCGTGTCCAGCTCTTTGCGACCCCACAGACTGCAGCACGCCAGGCCTCCCTGTCTATCACCAGCTCCCAGAGCTTGCTCGAACTCATGTCCATCGAGTCAGTGATGCCATCCAACCGTCTCATCCTCTGTCCCCTTATGATAGAGGTTAGAAATATTCACTTGGATCAGGGGCAGGAAACTTTTTCTGTAAAGAACTGGACAGTTGGTACTTTCCCTGATGGTCCAGGGGTTGAGACTTCATGCTTCCAGTGCAGGGGGCAGGGGTTTGATTCCTAGGCTTCCCTGGTGGCTCAGAGGTTAAAGCGTCTGCCTGGAATGTGGGAGACCTGGGTTCGATCCCTGAGTCGGGAAGATCCCCTGGAGAAGGAAATGGCAACCCACTCCAGTACTCTTGCCTGGAGAATTCCATGGAGGGAGGAGCCTGGTAGGCTACAGTCCATGGGGTCGCAAAGAGTCAGACACGCCTGAGCGACTTCACTTCACTTCAGGGAACTAAGATCTCACATGCTGCACAGCCACCAGGTGTGGGGGGTGGGTGGTGTGGGGAATGGATACTGAGGATATGAGGCTCTATTACAGCCTCTGAACACTGCCATTCTGGTGCAAAGGTCGTTGTGACAATAGGTAAACACTTGAGTCCTTTCCCCGTCCTGACTATTCTAAACCCAGCATCTAAGACGTATCCTTTAAACTCAATGCCCTGTGACCTGACCGTGACAGGAGAGGGGACACTGTAACTTACCCTGGTTAGTAACATCTGAAACATTTACAGAGTACACGAGTCAGAGTACACAGTGTACAGAGTACACGTGTACCTGTTTGGTACACGTGTTGTTGACCAAGCATGATGTTTCCTCCACTTTGCCTGCATGTATGTGTGCATGGTTAGTAGGGTTTGTGTTTAACCGAAATACACAGTCTTACAAGTATCACAATTCAGTGTTTGGATACAGCATATTGAAACAGAGCAAGTTCAAATTCTGACTGGCTCCTTGACCTCCTGTGCCGTCATGGGCTTATTAATTACCCTCTCAGAGCCTCCATTTGCTGCTTATTAAAAGGAGGATAACTGACACCTCTCCTGCAGGTTGTTATTAACAAGGTAGTGAGATACTGGATGTGGAAGTTTGCAGCGCAGTGGGTGACACATTCAATAAGTGTTCGCTTTTTGCTTTTCTGCCTCACTTCTCCCACATATTTGACTCGGTCGTTAAGCCTTTACTAAAAGTGCCAGTCAGGTCAGGGGCATGTATAGCTCTGCAGTACACTAAAAATACTCCCTGAAAATTAAAGACTGATCTCTTCACTAATACTTTTGAGTATGACTCATCAGCCATTTTAAATGCACCTAAATGTCAGGGATTCCAGCCCAGCAAAGACAGTCAGCACTGACTGAATGCTCATTTACTGTCAGCCACGGTGCCAGGCACCTGCTGCAGATGTGAAGAGGGCACAGTCCCTGCCCCTGGGGGCTGGCGGGGGCAACTCCTCCCCAAATAGTAAGCAAATGGATTTTCCCAGTTTTCAAAATTGTGGAATCTTCCGAGAACCTGGGCAAAGTGTTGCCCAAGATGAGTATTGAAAGGTGGTCAGAAATGAGCAAGGTGAAGGTGAGGTGGGAGCACATCCCAGGCCAGGAGTGTGCAGTGCGTTGTTGCATGTGAAGGAGGTAAATTGTGTGGGGACAGAGGTAGGGGGACGAGGCTGGGGCAGGCGATACGAGGTATTGCACCTCAGGCTGTGTTTAAACTGCTGCTTCCAGGCTAATGGTTTTCCCTCTCCTCTGGCAGTGAGACCTTTTATTTAGAGTGGGTCTTCTAAGTGACCACACCACTCCAGAAGGTTTTTCCCTTCCTGCCCTTGGCCATCAGAGGTGGAGGCAAGATGTAATAAGAAGCTACATTTCAGTTAATTTAGTTCTTTGCTATGAATGGTATAGCCTGCAGTGTGGATTTTTTGACAACTTTTCTGTATCAGTCTTGGAGCACTGGTTTTGTAGACTAGGAAGACACTCAGGGTTCTAACAGATGAGATAGCCACATCTGAGTTTCCAAAAGCTGTCCTGGAGAACAGACTGATAAGGACAATGTCTAGAAACTACTTGGAGGGCCCTTTCTAGAAATAACAAGTGTGGGGCTCCTTTGAGGCCCTGCCGTTGGGGCACACGTGCACCAGACCCTAAAAAGATAGGATTTACCCAGTTTCATCCAAGGAAACAGGCTCAGAAAAGTTAACAGTCTGCCCGCTGTCAGAAGAAAGCAGATGCTCCCACCACCAGGTCACTCTGCGGTCCCAGCATGTCGAGCTGGAGGTGAGAAATGGGACTCTGTCCCAGAGACCTTCTGCTTCCGAGTGCAGGACAGCCAGGGTTTTAAAACGTTCCCATGCATTTATATGACACCTTAGCCGGAACGAATGCCCTTTCTTTTCTTTCTTTTTAAACAGCTCTGAGCAGCGGGTCCCCTGCTCTGCTTCTTACCACAGCTCTGGTTTGCACTCGGGTGACAGTGTCACAAAAGCAGGGCCTCTGGGCCTTCCGGAAATCAGACAAGTGCCAACTGTAGTGATTGAATGTGATGACAATAAAGAAAATGTGCCTCATGAGTCAGACTACGAAGACTCTTCTTGCCTGTACACAAGAGAAGAGGAGGAGGAGGAGGAAGAGGATGAGGATGACGACAGTTCATTGTATACCAGTAGGTACTTCTAAACTCTTGGGGCGTGGTGGGGGGGTGCGTAGG
>SJYQ01093255.1:175750-226299 GCA_006410935.1 Redunca redunca
GGGGGGGGGGGGGTGGGGGGGGGCATGGCGGGAGCGAGGAGCTGCCTACCTCTGTGGATTCAAATCTGAGGTCCAGTGTTATTATTTATTCATTAGTAAAGTGAAAGGGTAACGGTCTTCTGAAGAACATCAGAGCTCTAGAAACTGCAGCATCATGCTGCCATCTCTTACCTCTTGAGATGTTCTTTCTTTCTCTGCTTGCTTCCTGTGGGATGCCATGTGCGGTAACTGTGCCTAGTTGCTCAGTCCTGTCGGACTCTTTGTGACCCATGGACTGTAGCCCACCAGGCTCCTCTGTCCATGGGGATTCTCCAGGCAAAAATACTGGAGTGGTTTGCCATGCCCTCCTTCAGGGGATCTTCCCAACCCAGAGATCGAACCCAGGCCTCCCGCATTGCAGGCAGATTCTTTGCTATCTGAGCCACCAGGGAAACCCCCATCCAAAAAAAAAGCAAAGAGAAGAAAGCACTTTAAAATTCAATTCCAGTCTACAGAATACACTAAAGTGCTAACTGTTGTATATGGAACAAATTCATTTTTAAGCATACCTCAACCACTTCAGAAGTCCTGAATTTAAATTTCTTCTTTAAGGCCTTTCAGTGTGCTAAGAAACAAGGAAAAAAACTAAGAAAGCAAAGTTCAAAATCTGTCATTCTGGTTACAAAAAATGAATGTTTCAATTGAATGAATATTGACTGATATTTGATCAACCTTTAATGCATGAACTTAAATAATAGCAAACTTTTACTGTGTGCCTGACAATAGACTAAGATTTCATTCTTATCTACATCTCATAACCCCCAGGGGCATAAATTCCTTTCATGGGGTCCAGGGCAGGGTGGGGATGGGGGGAGGTGCGGAGCGGAAGGAAATGGACCAGCCAGGAGCTTGCCCAAAGCTTCGCATCTGCTAAGAGGCAATGCTGAGAGCTGAAGCTGCCTGGGCGTTACTCCAAAGCCCATGTTCTAAAACCAGCAGCAGAACAAAGAAGACAAGCACTTACTATGCAAAATCCAAAGGTATCCCCCAATTTGGTGCTTCCCAGGCCTTTCCTCTTGCCTCAAATACTGGGCTTCAGGTAACGAACTAAACTTGAGCACCGGAAACAGCCCTGCTCTTGAGGAGAGAACCACCTAGGGGCAGCCAAAGGCCCATGTTGTCCAGCCACTGCCCATCACTTTCTGCCCAGATGATGGAGCATTTTATACCAGGGTTTCCCAGCCTCAGCACTCGTGACGTCTTGGGCCAGATGACTGATTGTCATGGCAGCTGCCCTGTGCATCGTAGGATGTTGAATAGCCTCTACCCACCGGATGCCAGTAGCAGCCTCCCCACCAGATCCCAGTTTGACTACCAAAAATGTCTCTAGACTTTGCCAAATGTCCCCTGGAAGGCAAAAATCTCTCCTAGTTGAAAAGCATGGATTTATTCCAGATGGAAGGTGCTTAGAACCTACTGTGTTGCCAAGCAGTGCCCAAATATTACCTTTCCATGAGCTTGTTCTCCCTCCCACCCCATGCTGACCCCATGTTGCCCAGCCTTACCTTACTCCGCACCCCCAGCCCTGCTGTAGCTGATCTCTCTTATCTCTGTGATTCCCTGGCTTATCGCACATCACCTCTGAGCGTTCATACAGGCAGGTGCACTCCAGCCGGCTGCCTGTCAGTCTCATTTATCCTGCATGTTCCAGCCCCTCGTCCTCTGTCCTTCGCAGTCTGTTTTATGCTCCACAGTCTGTCCTGCCCTCCTCTGTGATGTTCCCACCAGGTGGGGAGTTCCTGGGGAAGCAGAGATCCCAAGATCCCATCACAGTTTGCCTGTGTGCTCCTCACATGCCCGGCACACTGAGAGGCAGACAGGACATGCTGATGGCAGAAACTATGAAAGTGACATACAGTCACTTTCCTCCTCTGACTGAGGTTTTGACCACTCTCAGGAGTGGGGCTGTTATATCCGTCTCCCTGTCTTGCACCCTGTGGGCCACAGCTGACTCTGGGGGAGCCTGGACCCCAGATTGGTGATGACTTTATTAACTCATCTCTCCCCTCCTGCAGGCTCCCTGGCCATGAAGGTGTGCAGGAAGGACTCCTTAGCCATCAAGCTCAGCAACAGGCCCTCCAAGCGAGAGCTGGAAGAAAAGAACATCCTTCCCCGGCAGACGGATGAGGAGCGACTGGAGCTGCGACAGCAGATTGGCACCAAGCTCACCAGGTAGGTCAGTGGCTTCCTTGGACTGTTTGAGGTATGCTCGAAATCTCACTCTCTTTGAAAAGCCTATGGCCATGTTTGCGGTCCTCATGGAGTGAGCACGATGTAAAACATAATTTTATCCTGATGGTTTTAATAGCATAAAAATATAATGTGGCACTCTAAGAATAACCCCAGATTGGGAGAAGGGAGCAGAAACAAGTAAAACGATGTCCAGTGTTAAGGCTGCTGTTGTTTAGTCACTAAGTCATGTGTGACTCTGCAACCCTGTGGACTGCAGCCCGCAGGCTTCCCAGTCCTTCCCTGTCTCCCGGAGCTTGCTCAAACTCATGTCCACTGAGTCGGTGATGCCATCCAACCATCTCGTCCTCTGTCGTCCCCTTCTCCTCCACCTCATCCTCTGTCATCCCCTTCTCCTCCTGCCCTGTCTTTCTGAGCATCAGGGTCTTTTCCAGTGAGCTGGCTCTTCACATCCGGTGACCATGGCACTGGAGCTTCAGCATCAGTCCTTCCAGTGAATATTCGGGATTGATTTCTTTTGGATTGACTGGTTTGATCTCCTTGCAGTTGAAGGGATTCTCTAGAGTCTTCTCCAGCACCACAATTCAAAGGCATCAGTTCTTTGACACTCAGCCTTCTTTATGGTCCAACTCTCACATCTGTACGTGAGTTTCTACCTAAAAATGCAAAAATAGTGTTCTTCTAAAAATATTTTCTCATTGATGCTATTGGTCAGACTCTCCTAAACCTCAGTCATTTGAATGCTTTGATAATGAATAACTATTTCAGTTAACCGTTACTTGAGAGCTGTGGGCTGCCCTTCAGACATGAACACAGTCAGCTGGGTGTGTGTTGCTCCGCCTTATGTATACAGACTCAGGCCAGGTGCAGAGAACCAGGGGCCCAACTTGGCCATCCACTGGGCTATGTGGTAGATGAAATAGAGCTAGAACTTAAATTTATTTTACATCATTCTTCTTTTGAGTCAATCGTGTCTGAATTATACATATATACCATGCTGCTGCTAAATCGCTTCAGTCATGCCCGACTCTGTGCAACCCCATAGACGGCAGCCCGTCAGACTCCCCCGTCCCTGGGATTCTCCAGGCAAGAACACTGGAGTGGGTTGCCATTTCCTTCTCCAATGCATGAAAGTGAAAAGTGAAAGTAAAGTCCTTCATTCGTGTCCGACTCTTTGTGACACCATGGACTGCAGCCTACCAGGCTCCTCCATCCGTGGGATTTTCCAGGCAAGAGTACTGGAGTGGGGTGCCATTGCCTTCTCCGTATAGGTCATGCAGTAGTACTTATACATAACTTATTGATAAAGAAATGGCATATGTGGGCATATGTGCTTTAAAAATTAAATTGAGTTCTCCGAAAGCTTCAAATCCGCAGGTCTGAGGGTCCCATCTCATAGCCACATGAGCAGGTCTTTTTTTCTCCAGGAACCTCTAGTCCGTGGAAATGTAGAGACCTCAGGACACTCCCTCACCCCTCCAGAGCCCCCCAGATGCAAGATGCCACTGCTTTCTCTGGGTCTGGGCACTTCAACATGAACCCTAGGAGGTGGTCAGCCTGCGTGATCTTGGCTATCCAACCCACCTTTAGTTCCCTTCATTTACCAAGCTTTTTACTCCCCTAAGATTAGTAGTCAGCCCACATAGTTCCATTTTATTTATTTTAAATCCATCTTACCCCACTCCATACCAAAAAACAAATCATAATTTAAAAAACCAGACATGGAGCCATGCTTCTCTGAGTTCGTAGAGGGTGACCTCTTGATCAGCCAGAGGACAGCTGATCTGGCCCAGCTTCACTTCCCAGCTTGGAGCATTGATTGATTGAGGTGAACCTCCCCTCCTCCGCCACCTAGAAGGCGGTTCTCGGGCCCCTTGGAATGGGATTTTAAGGGACCAAATAGAAGTCTGATGCCTGAGTCATACTTTTGCTTCAGAAACATCCTTTAGAAAGTGAATCATTCCATAAGTCACCAAGACTACTTATTAAAAAAAAATTTTTTTTATTATGGTACAAGTCACTTAGTATATAACATATTATTTTAACCATATTTAACTGGCACATTGTTGTATAACTCTCTCCATCATCCATCTCCTGACTTTTTCACCCTCCTAAACTGAAACTCTGACCCCCTTAAAAACTAACTCCCCATTCTCCCCTCCCCCCTTGCTCCTGGCGTCTACCAGTGGACTTTCTGACTCGGTGAATTTGACTCTTCTAGGTACCTTGCATAAGGACTACTGATTTTAAGAGAAAGGAGCGCAGACTCTGAAACAGGAGCTGTTCATAGTTACTCGGGGCCTCCTCTGGGGGATGGTCAGCTTTCCAGACCCAGCTGCCCATTGCTCTCCAACCGAGATCCCTTCCTCAGCCCCCCAGCACCTCTGCAAGCTTTGCATCATATAAGGGGAGAAACAGCCTGGGAGGGAGAATAAAACGGGAGGTGCCTTGCAGTATACGTAGGCACGAAATTAACCTCAGGAATAAATGAAGATTGGGCAATCTGCCTCTCTGACACTTGTTCCCCTCAAACATCTCTTCACCCTTAAAATACCACCATTAGGGAATATCCCTTTAGGGAAGCCTTGGAAACCTTGCTTGGGTTTGGAAGGGATGTTTCTCCCTGTGATGTGCTTTTCCTAGACCAGAGTAGCTGGTGATTCAGGCCACTCACCTATGCTTCTTCCCAATGATCAAAGGAGATACTGACTTTATTTCAGCCCCTGAGAGTATTCACTTTCTAGGGCTGCCATAACAAAGTACCACTAGCTGAGTGGCTTACCCATCAAAAAGGTATGGTCTCACCGTCTGGAGCCTGCATGTCTGAAATCAGAGTGTTAGCAGGGTTGGCTCCCTCTAAGAGCTGCGGGGGAGAATCCGTTCCAGGCCCCTCCCTGGCCTCTAGTGGTTACACAGTCTTTAGCCTTCCTTGGCTTGTAGCTGTATCATCCTGATCTCTGCCTTCATCTTCCATCAGCATTCTCCCTTGCTGTGTGTGTCTGTCCACATTTTGCCTTTTTAGAAGGAAACCAGTCATCTTAGATTCAGACCCAACCCTCGTCAACTTGTTATAACTTGATTACCTCTTAAAAGACCCTGTCTCCGATAGGCTCATACTCTAAGGTGTTGGAGGTTAGGGCCGGGACCTCAGCACTGTGTTTTCCTTGTGTTTATCTGGCTGCATTGGGTCTCAGCTGCAGCGTGCAGGATCTTCATTGCCTCATGCTGGATCCTCCCTGGCAGCACACAGGCTCTCCAGTTGCAGCTTGCAGTCTTTATTTGTGTGTGGGCTCGGTAGTTCAGCAGTTGCAGCACGTGGACTCTTTAGTTGTGGCATGTGGGCTCCAGAGTGCTTGGGCTCGGCAGTCGTAGCCTGTGGACTTAATTGCTACACAGCATGTGGGATCTTAGTTCCCCGACCAGGGATCGAACCCAAGTCCCCTGCACTACAGGGTGGAATCTTAACCACTGGACTACTAGAGAAGTCCCAGAACCTCAGCATTTGTATTTTGGGGAAATGCAATTCAAACCATACCAGTTGGGGAAGCATAAAGTGTGTCTACCTAGAAAAGGAGCCAGAAGCTCAAATGCATGCCCGGAGCCAGATAGGTATTGAACATAAGGAAAGCAGGCAGTTCTAATATTATCAGGGTGTGCTGGAAACTGGGGTGAGATGAAAAGTCCACCCTTTATCAAAAGGGGTCACCTCTCTTCAGCTCCAGACCCCGGTTGTTGTGGAGAAATGAAGAACCATTTATCTGATATTATGAAGAAACATCTGAACTTTTTTTAATGAAGGTTTCAAATTTTTTTAACATTGTACAGACCAAGCAGAATATAATTATGGTTTAAATTTAGCCCTAGGATCATGTCTCAGACTGTGCCCCTGGATTTAATTTCTGACCTGGAAATCATAGTTTTTCCTGTCTACAGGATAGTCCTAAATGCCGTGGGCATGCACTATACGCTTTGATGACATGAGACTGAGTTCTTCAGTGGGTGATAAATGTGGACATGTCTGTGTGTCTGTCTGTTGTTCAGTCAGTCAGTCATGTCCATCTCTTGGCGACCTGATGGGCTGCAGCATGCCAGGCCTCCCTGTCTTTTGGTATGTCCTAGAGTTTTCCCAGACTCAGGTCCATTGAATCAGTGATGCCATCCAACCATCTCATCCTCTGTTGTTCCCTTCTCCTCCTGCCTTCAATCTTTCCCAGCATCAGAGTCTTTTCCAATGAGTTAGCTCTTCGAATCAGGTGGCCAGTCTACTGGTGCTTCAGCTTCAGCATCAGTTCTTTCAGTGAAGATTTAGGACTGATTTCTTTTAGGATGGGCTTCCCTCATAGCTCAGTGGTAAAGAATCCACCTGCAATGCAGGAGACCCTGGTTTGATTCCTGGGTTGGGAAGATCCCCTGGAGAACGGAAAGGCTACCTACTCTGGTATTCTAGCCTGGAGAGCTTCATGGACTGTATAGTCCATGGGGTTGCAGAGTTAAACACAACTGAGCGACTTTCACTCACTTCTTTTAGGATAGACTGGTTGGATCTCCTTGCAGTCCAAGGGACTCTCAAGAGTCTTCTGCAGCACCACCGTTCGAAAGCATAAATTCTTTGGTGCTCAGCCTTCTTTATGGTCCAAATCTAACATCCATACATAACTACTGGAAAAAGCCATAGCTTTGACTAGACGGACCTTTGTCAGTAAAGTGATGTCTCTGCTTTTTAACGGGCTTCCCTATAGCTCAGTTGGTAAAGAATCCGCCTGCAACACAGGAGAACCTGATTCGTTGGAAGGATCCGCTGGAGAAGGGATAGGCTACCCACTCCAGTATTCTTGGGCTTCTCTTGTGGCTCAGCTGGTAAAGAATCCACCTGCAATGCGGGAGACCTGGGTGTGATCCCTTGGTTGGGAGGATCCCCTGGAGAAGGGATAGGCTGCCCACTCTGGTATTCTAGCCTGGAGAGTTCCATGGACTGTGTAGACCATGTGGTTGCAAAGAGTCGGACACGACTGAGTGACTTTCACTTTCACTGCCTTTTACTATGCTGTCTAGGTTTGTCATAGCTTTTCTTCCAAGAAGCAAGTGTCTTTTAATTTCATGGCTGCAGTCACTGTCCACAGTGACTTTTGAGCCCAAGAAAATAGTCTGTTTCCATTTTTTACCCATCTATTTGCCTTGAAGTGATAGGACTGAATGTCGTGATCTTAGTTTTTTGAATGTTGAGTTTTAAACCAGTTTTTTAACTCTCCTCTTTCACTTTCATTAAGAGGCTCTTTAGTTCCTCTTCCTTTCTGCCATTAGGGTGGTGTCATCTGCATATCTGAGGTTATTGATATTTCTCCCAGCAATGTTGATTCCAGCTTGTGCTTCATCCAGCCTGGCATTTCACATGATGTACTCTGCATATAAGTTAAATAAGCAGGGTAACAATATACAGCCTTGACATACTCCTTTCCCAGTTATGAACTAGTTAATTGTTCCAAATCTGTAGCAACTGGGAATTAGCATCTTCTAGGATCCCAATTAATTTGAATGGGGTTATGGGGATTAATCATTTAAAAAATATACTGTATCCCTAAAAAAACTTTTGACCCAGCTCTCTTTCAGTACTCTATAGACAGTTGGTTTTCAGAATATTTGTCATTGACTGCGGAAGAATACATTAAGATGAATGAAGAAATTGGTTGAAATAGCTGTCGCTGCTTTTTCCCTTAATGTGTGTGAGTCTCAGAACCAGAAGGATGTAAGGGTAAACCACTGGTCATTGTTGATAGCTTGAATCTGTACCTACAGCCTGAGATCCAGTACCATGCCTCATGGGGCATCAGATGAGGCGCCCCCTCTGAAAATTACCAGAATTCTCCCTCTTGCCTCCTCCTGGGTACTTATCATTGTCATCTCTCTCTCTCTTTTTTTTTTTTAAACTATTTCCTTTTATTTATTTATTTGGCTGCCCCAGGTCGTGGTTGCAGCATGCAGAATCTTTGATCTTCATTGCAGAATCTTTAGTTGTGGCATGTGGGATCTGGTTCCCAGAGCAGGGATTGAACCCAGGCCCGCTGCGTTGGGAGCACGGAGTCTTAGCCACTGGACCACCAGCAGAGTCCTTGCTCTCTCTTTTAAAAAGCTGTTGTCTTTACAGTGACCAGGGCGTGGGGAATGAGATAGGGGAGGTGGGGAGCGATGCCCTGATCATTCCCATGAAACCTAATGTGTTATTTTCTCTTATATAGAATTTAATATGCTAGAAAGAGAGAGTATTCTAAATCTGTATTTTATGCTCCTAAGTAGTTCACACTACAGGCAGAATATAAAATAATATATACAGAGGATTATATGCGGCTTTAAATCGTCATATAATGTTCAAGGGAGAAACTTGAAATCCATTTTTCATGCTCGTAGCACAGGCAATAAAAGCAGTGTTAGATCCTGCCTTCTGACTGGAGCTTGCATATGGTTTGTGGTTTGGAAAAATCAGCATTAGGAGTCTAGTTCCAAGGTGGCAAATGGCATCTCCCCCAGACCTAAGGGCTAAGGGCTGATGCCAAGTGTAAGGTGGTACCTTCCCAGGCCAGGTAATTTCTGCTGCAAAAAAAAAACACTTTCTAAAAATAGGAATAACAATCAAAGACGCTAGGAATTCAGTTCAACTTTGGCTGACTTGAGGGTGCCCTAAACACACACCCCTCTGACTCACTTGGTAGAAAGAGGGGAGGAAAATAGACTTGCGTGAAGTTTTGAAGGCGCTTCCTCATGCGTCTGGCTCTGCAGCCTTGCAGCAGCATTCGCATCCTCCTCTTCACCACGTGGGCTGTGATGAGGGACAGAGTGGGGAGGGAACCACAGGGGAGCAGGAAGAGGGCATGGATATCCGCTCGCCTTCACATCCGCAAAGCATGGGTGGGAATGGCTCAGTTTGGTGGGCTTTTTCTGTGGGTTCTGAGCCCTCCTGTAAACAAAACTGCAATTAGATACCAGCCACCAAGCTGCAACTGAGTGATTGGAATAAGCTAAATCTGAGCAAAATATGATGGGAATGGAGTTGTTGAATCCTGTAGCATTTGCATAACAAACTCGTGGAATCTTCGAGCAGCTCAGCTGCTTTCAGATCATTTGACACCTCCCATTAACTCACTGTGCAAAACAGAAAATCTTCTCTAAAAGCCCTTCAGAAAGGCTGACATCTTCTGAAAGGTGCTGAGTTGAGTCAACCTGACGATGGGAAGTTAAGGGAAGCTACACGCTGGTTTTATGTTCATTTCAATGAATGGTTCAAACATTGTCCTGAGAAAGATTTAAGTGAGGTGTGTTAGGAGGAGGTGGAATAAAACTTCAGGACTGTGTGGGTAAAGCCTGTGGCACTGAGGTGTGAGCCACACCAATCATGAAAAGTGAAAGTCACTCTGTCTTGTCTGACTCTTTGCAGCCCCATAGACTATACAGTCCATGGAATTCTCCAGGCCAGAATACTGGAGTGGGTAGACGTTTCCTTGGCCAGGGGTCTTCCCAACCCAGGGATCAAACCCAGGTCTCCCGCATTGCAGGCACATTCTTTACCAGTTGAGCCACCAGGGAAGCCCCACCTATCATAGATACTGCCAACTTGGGTCCTTGAGTTCTGTAATCAATAGAAGCTGATTAAGAGGTCAGATGAGAGGTTCAGGCAGGCTTTACTGGGACTCATGCTGCACCCACGGGAGTGAAAACAACTAACAGGTGCCAAGGTGGGGGCCGAGCTGGTTCCTTAAATGGGATGAGGGTAGGGGCAGATGGGTAGGCTGGACGAGAGGAGTGCTTTAGGAGGTGTACTTACCCTCTTGGTGGTGCTGTGTGCAGGGATCATGCCCAGGACCCTGCGTGGGCTCCCAGCACCTCTGAGATGGATGTTGATTTGTGGCCCTTTTGCATCTTGTTCATAGTTGCCCCAACTGAGCACGTGTGCAATTACTTTGAGTCCCTGGTAGTTTCTTTGTATGCTGTTGCGGGAGGAGATGTTTGTCCAGGTGTAAGTGCAAGCGCTCGGTTACAGGGTCGCAGGTCCCAGCCCGTCTCACAGGGACCCACAGCTGTTGAACGTGTCTCAGAGCCTTGCAGAGACTTCTGCAGCCTTGCCCTCTTGTCTCAGCCTCCAGCTATTAAGAAATGCAGTGAAGACTGAGTTTTTGCCATCCTGTTGCCAGAGATGAGCCCCGACAGTGTGCACTTATGTGCCTGTTTGTGTGTGTGTGTGTGCGTGTGTGTGTATGTAGGGGAGGAGTCAGTTTGCAAGCTCCACACTGGATGTCAAGGAACAAAGCCACGTCTGTCGGGCCCTTCCAGTGCTCTGCACATAGGACTCGCGGCTGCCCTGCTCACCTGTGCAGTTTCCAGTGATACGACAAGTGTGCAGGACCAGGGAGCTGCTTTCTGTCCAGCAGAAATAGAATCCAAATCAGTGTTTAAAACTTGCAAAGCGTTTTTTTTGTTGTTTTTTTTTTTTTAAGAAAAGTGGCCATCACTGGAGGATGGGGAGTCTTAGGTTTCTCTGTTTGTTTCATTGTTGGTTTTTTTTGTGGGGGTGGGTGGGGGTATTGGCCACGCCATGCAGCACGTGGGATCTTAGTTCCCCGACCAGGGCTTGAACCTGCACCCCTGCATTGGAAGCTCAGAGTCTTAACCACTGGACCACCAGGGAAGTCCCTGGTTGTTTTTTTTAATACGTTTTTTAAATGGCTGATTATTCTCGTGGCTTTCAAATTCAGGGCATAGAGGGGCAGGAAGAGTACAGCTGTCTTCAGCTGCAGACCAAGCAGAGAACGGGTGAGTCCTGAGTAGGCTGCTTTGTTGTTCAGTTGCTCAGTTGTGTCCGACTCTTTGCGACCCCAGGAACTGCAGCACGCCAGGCTTCTCTGTCCTTCATTACTTCCCTGAGTTTGTTCAAAGTCATGTCCATTGAGTCGGTGATGCCATCCAACCATCCCATCTTCTGTCATCCCCTTCTCCTCTTGCCCTCAATTTTTCCCAGCATCAGGGTCTCTTCCATTGAGTCAGTTCTTTGCATCAGGTAGCCAAAGGATTGGAGCTTCAGCTTCAGCATCAGTCCTTCCAATGAATATTCAGGGTTGATTTCCTCTAGGATTGACTGGTTTGATCTCCTTTCAGTCCAAGGGACTCTCAAGAGTCTTCTCCAGCACCACAGTTCAAAAGCATCAGTTCTTTGACACTCAGCTTTCTTTATGGTCCAACTCTCACATCCATACCTGACTACTGGAAAAACCATAGCTTTGTCTATAGTATGGACCTTTGTCAGCAAAGTGATGTCTCTGCTTTTTAATACACTGTCTAGGTTTGTCATAGCTATTCTTCCAAGGAGCAAGAGTCTTTTAATTTCATGGCAACAGTCACCATCCACATTGATCCTGAAGCCCCAGAAAATGAAATCTGACACTGTTTCCACATTTTCTCCATCTATTTGCCATGAAGTGATAAGACCAGGTGCCACGATCTTAGTTTTTTGAATGTTGAGTTTTAAACCAGCTTTTTTCACTCTCTTCTTTCACCTTTATCAAGAAGCTCTTTAGTTCCTCTTCGCTTTCTGCCATTAGAATGGTGTTATTTGCATTTTGTTGATATTTCAAATAGGCTGCTGATGGCCACATTTTAAGAGGTTTCTCTTCACCCGGAAGAGTTAGATAAAGGAAGGGCTTTTAGTTCTCCACAGGTTTTCCTCCTGCTTGTGGCTGGGGTCATCTGCAATGATGATTCCTGTTTGTTGTTCATCTTAGCCAATATCAGAAAGAAAGACTCTGTTTCTCAGAATATTTGGCCGAGAAAGAGATCTGTATGTTTAGAGACTACCCCTCGGGGTGCTGGTCCTGACGTAACATTAAGACTTTGGAGCCTTTGCTGTTGAGCTCTCCCAGGCTCACTTCATCTGACCACCTCCTCCCCAACCCTGCCAAAGTGGCTGCAGCTGGGACTCGTCCTTGTAGGTGAGGAAGCTGAGCTGTGACCCTTAGAGATAGTGAGCAGCAAAGAGAAACACACCTTCCAAATCCAGAACCTTCTATTTTAAGCCAACACGCTGAGAACAACATTTAGTTTGGTCTCGTTTTTGTGTGGCGGTGGGTGCCTGCGGCTGGGTGGGGATTGTGTGGGAGGGTGGAGTCCTGACCAGTGGCTCAGGCTCATGGGAGCAGACGTGCTCACGGGAGAGAGAAGCCATGGAAAGAAGAAGGAATAGGAGATGTTCCTCCATCTCAGACTGAACTGGGCTTTGTCTTGCATTTCAGTAGCTCTGTCCATAATAAGTCGGCTTCCTTGGTGGCTCAGACGGTAAAGAATCTGCCTGCCAACGCAGGAGACCCAGGTTCAATCCCTGGGCAGGAAGATCCCCTGGAGAAGGAAACGGCTACCCACTCCAGGATTCTTGGGGCTTCCCTGAAATGAGTAGGAAGCCCTGAAACACTTGACATCGAGGTTTGGCTGTCAAGACACTGGTACCTGACGCAGTGTGCGAGGCGGTGTGTGCGGTCCCCACTAGTGGTCCCTGGTGCACCAGCATCACCTGGTAAAATGCAGGTTTTCAGGTTCCACCCAGACTCTGAATCAGAGGGTGGGGCCCTGAAATCTGCCTTTTAACAAGCTCGATTCTGGTGCACACTGCAATCTGGGAAGCAGTGTACAATAGAGAGCAATCAAAGACTGCGAAGCCAGGCCTGAGAGGGACAGCTCCGTCCATCTTTTAACTAGTCAGGCTCCTGGCGGGCCCTAGTTTCTCTCCCTGTAAGACTGACTTTCCACTCGCCGTCATCTAGGAGCACTAGATGAGGAATTCTCCACACTGTGGTAGATAATGAATGCTAGTCCCTTCTCTCTCATTGTGAAGTAGAATGCTGTATTATGCTAGACTTATAATTCAGAATGAGTAATGCTAGCTGCCCTAACAGACAAAGCCTGAATTCCAGTGGTTAAGCCATTAAAAGTGCATGTTTCACTGGAGTAAAGCCTAACGTGGGTCAGGTAGCTTCTATCCATATATTCATCACATGCTTCTAGAATCCATGGCTCCAGCATCTGCATAGCCAGGGAAGACGGTGGTGTCAGTACACCCATCACTTCTCCTAGTCCAATAAGCAGAACAAGGCTCATTTTTTTCCACAGCGGGCTGTGTACCTGTATCACAAGGAGGCTGCTTGTGAGTCTCTTCACTCCTTTCACAACTGCATTTTCTGGATGTGAAGAACTATAGAATCACAGCACTTTAGAGCTGCAGCGGGCATTCACATATCACCACCTCTGACATCCTTCATTCTACAGTTAAAGAAACTGAGATGAGAAGAAATTAAGCTGCTGGCCAAGTTCACATAGTTACCTGGTTATACTGGGATCTGAATCCAAGACCTTTGACCCCAGCCAGTGCTAAAATTAATACCATCAGGAGGAGGAGAAGTGAATTCACTTCTCATTGGAGGAAACAAGCCAGTTATTTGTTGGAAAGTATAACAAGTCATAGGCCTTAGCTGATTTTCTCAGTTCCTGTCTGAAAGAGAAATGACTCAAAAGTTTTGGATTAAATCTTTAAGAAACATCTTCAGAAATCAAAAAGCCCATGAGTAAGGCATCCTTGAATTCTCTCACAGACAGTTTCTTTCACGGGCATTGTTTCCTGGTCTGTCCCATGTTGCTAAAGGAACATTTAAATAAAGTGCCCATGTGAGAGAGAGGTCCCTGTCTTCATAGTTACTCACAACTGGGAAAGTCTCATTAGTAACTTTGAAGATTGCGCAGGCACTTGAGAAGACTGTCTGATGCCTTAGTTTGGGGTTGGTCTATTCTAGCGATTCTGTCATTCAGATGATAAATGAAGCTCTAGTCATTTATACTTAAGAAGAATTTTTCGTTCTTTGCTTCAGTGGTGAAGTTGGCGTTTCTGGTCTCCAGAATAATTTGCATGGTGTGTAGCCCTCTTTCTGCCTCATCCACCAAATCTAGCCTCCAGTGTGGCTGTCAGTGACTTTTCTGCAGCTCTCCCTTTAGTGCTGGCATGTAATCCTGAATATTTAAATAGCAGAACTGGAGTACAACTGAGATGTTTGCAGTATACCAGTTTTTCATGGGTCCCTGCACCGTCTTTGTTTACTGGCAAAAAAAAAAAAAAAAAAAACCCTCTCATGCAAAATGCTAATAAGAGTAATTCATTTTATTTATCTTCATTATATCCATTTCCCTCTTCTTGGTTTAGAATGCAAAGATTTTTTATAATAGCCTTGAAAATTGCATATATGCTAATAACTAAATAGTAATTTTTGACAGAATATAAACAGGAAAAATCACCATCCAAAGACCCAAACCCTGGAAAATCTCTTTTCCCTCTGATTCTGAAGGCAATTCCTTTGAAATACAAGTGAAGGCGCTTCTATTTTAGGAAGTGTGATCATGAAAATTTTATGTTCTATGCCCACTGAACCATTAAAACAATAGTTCTTCAAAACGGGCAGCCTTGTTAGTGCCTTTGGGAAAAAAAGTAGGCAGACAGATAAGCACGGTGCTGACAGGTAATCAGGGTGTTGAGAATTTTGCCCGCAGTAAATGCAGCCCTCCTTTGGACGGTTGTGAGTCCTTGTGTTATTGTTGTCTTAAGTCGTGTCTGACTCTTTTCGACCCCGTGGACTGTAGCCCACCAGGCTGCTCTGTTCATGGGATTTCCCAGGCAAGAATACTAGAGGGAGTTACCATTTGCTTCTCCAGGGGCTCTTCCTGGGCCAGGGAGCAGACCCATGTCTTCTGCACTGGCAGGTTGGTGCTTTACCACTGAGCTTATCTTCATGTTATAACTTATTAGGCTCCCTCTTGAAAGATGCTGAGACAGGTTCATTAAAATGAGACTCTGCAGAGCTGCCCTCCCCAAATTGGGTTGGACCAATGAGCCTGCCATCTGCATATTCCACCCCGCACAGCCCAGGCAATGTCCCATCCGAGGGAAGCCCTGGGCACACCCTCTTGAGTGACCTGGGAGGTGCTTCCTTGAGGTTCGTGGGAGCTGAGTGCACTGGAGCCTGCTGCGTCCTCAGAGCGTCACTCCGTCTCATTCCTTTGTCGCGTTGTGCTGCCTCCTGACAGTTTTCAACCACACGTGGCCATTTGGGGCCACAACCTGTGAAATCTGATTCTCACCCCACAGTCAACAGCATCACTCGGAATGCTCAGGTGTTTCCCATGAAGGAGCTGTAAATTCGTACAACCTTGTCCAAGTCTGAAGCACCATGAAAGTGAAAGTTGCTCAGTTGTGTCCCGACTCTTTGCAACTCCATGGACTATACAGTACATGGAATTCTCCAGGCCAGGATACTGGAGTGGGGCAGCCTTTCCCTTCTCCAGGGGATCTTCCCAACCCAGGTCTTCCACATTGCAGGTGGATTCTTTACCAGCTGAGCCACAAGGGAAGCCCCTGAAGCACCATATTATGCTAGAAATTATACCAGGGATGAAGTCTGATGAAGTCTGTTCTTTTAAATTCTACTTCCTACCGGAACAAGTAGAAAAGCTGCTTCCAGGATACCCAGGTAGCATCAAAGGCAGTGTCGCTCCGCTGGTGGCCAGTGAGGAAGGGGCTGGCCCCACAGACAGGGTTCAGAGGGACTCATTTTATAGCAGAAGATGGGCGTTGTCCTCAAGAAAGGAAGGCCACATGCCCTGCCAGGCTGGCCTAGATTGGACATCAGTATCAACAGGGGTGGTGAGTGTCTTCTTGTTTTCAGTGTTGTAGCTAAACTCCAAGCCCCACAGGAGGAGCTGGGGGCTAGTGAGAGGAACACCAGTGAGAGTCGGCTAGTAGCGCAGACTCCTGGGGCGCCGGGCCAGCCTCACCCATCGCTAGCCTCAGGACAGGTGACAGGGTGGTACCTGAACTGAGCTTCACGCAGGTATGAAGGGATATTGTGGGCGCGGTCCTAGCAGATTTCCGAGCTGTGGATATATGGGATGTGTGTAAACACAACCCTTACTGCATGAAGAAAAGACACCTGTATTCTACACGCACACATAGACACACAGTGTCGGGAACGTCTTCTGGAGAAGGTACTGTGGCTCTGGTTGAGAGCCTTCCACCTGCTTCTCCGGGGACGCTGGTCTGGCTGGGAAGGATGGCTTTCAGGGCTCTGAGTGACCGAGTGTTCCTGTCCGCCATGTATAGGATTCTGCTTCCAGACAAGCTCAGAAAGTACAGCTAGCGCTCTTTTAAAGACATGCTGGTCAGGCTGCTGGCGCGGTCAGGCTCTGCTGGGAGGAGGAGATCACACCTCCCTGAGAGGGAGGGTCTATGTCAGCCGGTTCCCTCGGGATGGACGTGGGAGCCGCTCTTATGCCCCAGGAGCTGGTTTTGCTGGCATTTCCGGTGACAGACCTGAAGTCACGGGCAAAGCTGCTGGTGGATTCTGCCCAGGCTTCCCCCGCGCCTGCTGGTGGTGAGAAGCTCCCTGCCTGTTGGCTGGTGCCACTGTGAGCTTGTGACTTCCCTCCACTCCCACACGTCCAAGTGCACGTGAAGCGAGTGAAGCTGCACGTGTGGGTGATGTGTGTGTATGCTGAATATCTGATGTGGACAGAATGCAAGGAAATTAAAAAAAAACAAACAGGACGTTTTTTTGTGTGTGTAACACACACACACACACGAGAGTGAGAGAGAAGACAGGCCTGCTGTCCCCCAGGCTGGGAGCTGAGGATGCTATGGTCGACATGTGCTATGAACTCATGGTCTGTTTTGGGGAACATACTGGATGGGATATAGTCTCTTCTTAGAAGTGATCTGTCTCCCAATCCACTGTGTAGATCAGGCCAAGAAATGAGTAAAGGTGTTGATATTCATTTTCTGTATGGTCAAGGTCAAGCCTGTTGAAGCAACCATATCACATTCCGTTTTTGCATTCTCTTTCCTCTTTGCCTTTCCCATTTGGTAGATCCATCCCTAGAAAAATAAACCCATTCCTTGATTAGAACTTGGGCTTCCCAAGAGGTGCAGCGGTAAAGAACCTGCCTGCCAGTGCAGGAGACAGGAGACCTGGGTTCGATCCCTGGGTCGGGAAGATCCCCTGGAGTAGGACATGGCAACCTACTCCAGTATTGTTGCCTGGGAAATCCCATGGACAGAGAGAGGAGCCTGGTGGGCTGCAATCCATGGGGTTGCACAGAGTTGAACACAGCTGAGCAACTGAGCATGCATACATATGATTAGAACTCCATCTTTTCTGATTCTTTCTGAATTAGCAAATAGATTTTCCACAAGTGCAAAAAGGCAAATCCAAAGTGGTTAGACATTCCTGAAATCTCCCATGCTGCTGGGAGGAAAAAAAACAGTGTATAAAATAGATATATATATATATGAGATTGAAAAAGATAGGTAAATGTGGAAGTTGTATGTATTTTGTGAGATATTATCAAGCCTTAGGAAAGCACGTATAATTTAGTAAGAATACCTACATTCTTTACCAGTCTTTAATTCAACAGAGCTGTTGGTTTAAAATGAAGCTATACAATTAAAATTGTAGCATCACAGACCAGGAAACAGTATGGAAATGAGACTTTGAACAAAGGGGGAATTACAGAAGACTTGGCGGAATCAGGTGACCAAAATCCCCTCCACTTGAACGTTTGAGATTCCCTGGGGAGTTTTTGTGTTTCCTTCTCCAGGTTTCTAAACAGAATGAAATCTCATCGGAACTCGAGTTGTGATTTTTTTTCCAGAAATAGGCGCTCAGAAGGGGCCCCGAGAGGCAGCTGTAAGAAAATAGCTGTGGTCCTGGAGAAGGAAGAGAGAGCAGGTCAGGGGTGCTTGACACCTGCCTCTCAGCTTCTGTGTCAGCCAGGCCCTTCAGCCTCCCCTTCCCGGGAGGAGCTGATGGTCCCCAGATGCCGGGAGGCCTTTGGGGGGAACAGGAAAAGAGCGTGAGCTGCACAGACCCCTGTGGGTCCTGGCGTCACTCAGGTGTCTCATCAGAGCGGGCACGAGCCGAGGCGTCCTGGGCCGACCTCCAGCTTCGCTCTGTCACCTCGCTTTGAAGAGTAACTAGGCGTTGTGTATGTTGTATATTGAGGCCCACCAAAGCAGAGCACTGGGGGAGTCTGGACCCATGGTATTTTGTGAATGGATGAGTGGATGAAGAAGTCTGTATTCTTCCGTCTGTCTTGTCTAGCACAGGACCCTCCTGAGCGGGGGCTTCTGTGCCCCTTCGAGGTTATGCTCTCATGGCGCAGTCCAGCCGGTGAGTGGGGCATGTGGTCCTGCCTCCCAAAGCTTTAGCCCTGGGCTGCAGGGGACAAGATGGGCATAAATGGAAGAATCACAAGTACCAGGATATAGCAGGAGACGCGAGACTATTGTCACAGGCCGTGGGAGCACCTTAACCAAAAGGCTGGTGAACGGAGGAAGTGACATTTGAGGTTTAAGCTGCAATCTTGGGGATTACTGCCAGTTAGCCAGACAAAGAGGAAGAGAAAGAATGTTCAAACATAAGGAAAGGCATGCAAATCTGCAAATCCAAGAGGAGGTGGTTATGTCTAAAGGACAAGATGGGGGAGATTCTCCGCAAGTGGCAAGATCACAGAGAGTTTTATGGGACATTGCGTGTTCTGAGTCCTTCCTTCAGACTCCAAGAAGGCGTGCATAGCTTTCACGCAGGGGGTGGGGTGATCAGATTTACTCCTCACAAAGACCATTCTCAATAGGCTGGCGGCATGAGATGGATGCTGGTGGCCTGCTTTCCAGAGGGGCCAGTGGTGGGATGGGATGAGAGATGATTTGGACTTGGTGCTTGAGTGGCCGCCAAGAGTGAAGTGCAGAGGAGGGGATAGTTCCTAGTTTCCTGGGTGGCTCACTGTGGCGGGAGAGGGGATTTTATTGGTGGACAAAATCGTTTATCCAGCTGCCAAAACTACCTGCCCAGAAGAGGAAGATAAATTAATTCCTTGGGGACCCATTACTTTTGACGACCTGTAGGAATCTAAAATGGCAATTGAAAAGGTGATCTGGAGCTCAGCAACATGGCTAGGGATGTCGAATCTGGATGCTAACTGACATCGTGAGTGTTGAGGACATCATCCAGGGAGCGTGTGTGGGCAGATCTGGGTTTAATAATGACTAAATGAGCACCTATTATGTTCTCGGTCCTCGCTTAGGGACTGGGGACGGAGTGATGACCAGGGCCCAGAAAGAAATGCGAGCCCGCGTGGCACTGACAAGTGCTGGAGAAAGATTCCAAGAGACAGATTCCGAGGGGACAGGATTCAGAGCTTCTCCCCTGCCCCTGGCCCCACCACGCCTGTCTCCACTTGTCCTGTGTCCCATCTCGGGAAACCCCATCTCTTCCTTCCTGCCTCAGGAAAGAGGGCCCTGCTTTCTGTCCTCCACAAGCACCTCTGTGCTTTTCTCTTACCATCCGTCTGAAAAGGCAGCTGCCTCCCTCTGCAGCTGAGATGCGGCAAAGAAACCAAAGTCAATTCAGCTTCTGCCCCCCGCCCCTCACTGCCCAGACACAGTTTTAGAAATCCAGGCTTTAAAATCAGAGCCCTCAGAACAATAAGTGGTTGTAAAGACTAATGAAAGCTGTGACCTTGCCATTCCAAAGCTTGTGGAAAACTCATTAGCTCTGGGAGGCAGGACGAACCCTTGCTGGCGTCAGACCGGCCAAACCAACAAGGCCTGTGTCACTTCTCTGGGGACGCTGTCATGCTGCTCTGAGCATATTAAAGCATCTCGCCGCTGTTTGCTGGCAGTCTCCTCCTTCCAAGGCCAACACCGAATGCCCTTTGTTTGGGGATGGGTGTGTTTAGTTCACAGGAAAATGTTAGTTTGTTTGCTCTTCTCTTGTGGTTGGTGATAAAGATGGAATTGTTCAGATAAAAAAACCATATCCATTCTTACATTTTGAAGGAAAATAGAAGGCTCATACATGGCAATGGATGGCAAATGACATTTAAATGGGAATCAGTGATTTTTCAAGCGGGTTTCTCTTGTGGCTCAGCTGGTAAAGAATCTGCCTGCAAAGTGAGAGACCTGGGTTCAGTCCCTGGGTTGGGAAGATCCCCTGGAGAAGGGAAAGGCTGCCCACTCCGGTATTCTGGCCTGGAGAATTCCATGGAGTCCATGGGGTCACAACGAGTCGGACACGACTGAGTCACTTTCACTTTCTTTCGGTGATTTTTCAGCTCACGGTAAGTGGAGATCTCTAAGCTGTGGTCCATGGCAAAGAGGAAATCATCTGAGGTGTGGCAACAATGTCGCTGCTCAGAGGTGCTGTATAAACCAGGGTCACCTATACAATAGAGCTGATTAAATAGATCACTGGAAAGGACATTAAAGTTTTACTTTTGGATAATTCATTTTGTATGAAAGTTAACACTCCCCAAGTGGGAGTTTTTCTGTGTCATCTAGCATATGAAGGGTCGTGTCTAGATATCAGGGGGGATTTTAATTCAATGTTAGTCTAAAATCAGATAAAATCACTTGAAGCTACTGTCAGGTGAGGATAATGTAAGAGTTCTAGCGCGTTCAGAGGGCATCTCTTCTTATATTCTTGAAATTAGCTCCTCTAGATTATTCACAAAATTGACCGGTTAGTAACTGTGCTCAGCTGCTAACCAGCACTTCTACACAAGCTTGTCTTAAGAGGAACCAAGCAGATGGGTGCTTTACTTGGTAAAGATGGTGAGCTGCCCGGGGGACTCCCCTAAAATTCCGACGATGAATTCTGAAGCTAGAACTTTATCCCTTTGCTTTGTGAGTCTGACTCTGTTCAAAGACAAACCCTTCAAGGAAAAGTAATATTTTAAACTATTGTTAAGTCATCCTTATTATAGTCCAACTTGAAAGAGTAAGTAAAAGCTGTCAATTGGCAACGCCCTTTTTAATTCTGATACGAAACACACGGACCTCCATACATCAGTCTCCTTCCTACATCCTGCTGTCACAGTGAAGAGCTGTCCCTCCTCCGTCGGAAAGATGAGGTCTTTTCTGCCCCTAAAACCCCAGCCCTTCCTGCCTCCGCAGATCTCCTGCACCGTCCAGAGAGCCTTCTCCCTCCTTCCTATCTAACTCCTCACTCACCACCACTCCCTCTTAACCTGGACCCTTTCCATTAAATACAGGCAGTCTCTAGTCACTGGAAACTACAGACCTCCTCCGAGCCTCCCTCCCCTCCCGCACTCTGGTCCCTTCAGAGCCGGCTTCATGGCAGAGTCCCCCGTGCCTCTTGGGTCCATTTCCTCACCGCTGGTCTCATCCGCTGCCGCCTGGCTTCCATCCCCACTGCCCCCGAAAGAGCTCTGGGTGAGCTTGCTCGTCGCCTCCCTGGTGCTCCGCCCTGAGGGCAGGCTCCTCAGGCCTCGTCTGACTCCCAGCGTGCCAACCACTTGGTTGGCCATGCCCGTCTCCTTCCTCCGTTTCCATGGTACCACGTTTCTAGTTTGCATTCTGCCTCTGTGCACTGCCCCTCCTCAAACTCCCTGGCAGGTTTGTCTTCCTTCATCTGAGCATTAAGTTATTGGAATTCTGTAAGGCTTCATCCCAGGCCCTCTCCTCTCCTAATGTTATGCTCTCTCTATTCCCCTGGCTTCAGAGAGTATCTGTTTTGCAGACTAGCCAGAAATTTCTGTTGCGGGCCTGACCCTCTCCTCTCCACCGAGCTCAGTAGACCCAACTGCCTACTGGACACGTCCACTGTGATGTTGCACAGTCATTCTGACTCAACAGGTCTAAACTCAGACGCATGGTCCCCTTCCGTCCTTCTCCCCATCCTCAAATGCCCCAGTTTCCTTCCAGTGTTCCCCACCTTCTCAGTGAATGGCGTACCATCCATCGAGCCGTGTAAGTTATGGAACTTGAGAGCTGTGCAATATACCTCCTTCCCCAGTGTCCACAGATGCTGTGTCTCCATGGTCTGTCAACTCGACTCCTAAAGAGCTTGCACGTCCACCTCCATGGCCTAGCCCAGGTGCCCATCGTCCAATACCAGGCGTGCAGTAGCCTCCAGGGCTCCTACTCAGACTGCCTCTTGCATCTCCCAGCCCATTCTCTGTACAACAAACAGTGTGATATGTTGTAAATATGAAACGTTCATCCCCTCACCCAGCCAGGGCAAGGTATGCAGCTCTCTGTGTCTCGGTTTCCCGCTTTGTACAGTGGAAATGCTGGTAGTGCTATCTCAAGGGGCTGACCTGAAGATTAAACGAATTGGTATGTGTGCTTCTTAGAGTGTGCCTGTACATTTTACGCGTTAAGTCAGCATTAGCTTATTCAGTCACTCCTGTTGTTTGCAGAGAGAGAAACGTAGAGTTGAATGGGTCCATTACCTTGTCCAGGTGGCTTCAGGGCAGAGCCCAGAGTAGAACCCTGGTCCCCTAACTCCTGAGCTGTTTAGCACTTTGTCATTAAGCCACAATATCATTCTCCTACCAAATCTCATTTTCAAAGTCAAAACAACTAACTATAGCACATGCCCTTTGGGAGGACTTAGCTGCATTTTATAGCTGTGATTAGCCTGGATATTATTCTCAGACCCTTTCAAGAGAAATGAAACATAAATAGAGGGCCTCATTTGAAATCATGTGTATTTAACGATAAGGCTGCCTAGTTAATTGGAGAAGGCAATGATACCCACTCCAGTACTCTTGCCTGAAAAATCCCATGGATGGAGGAGCCTGGTGGGCTGCAGTCCATGGGGTCACTATGAGTCGGACACGACTGAGCAACTTCACTTTCACCTTTCACTTTCATGCATTGGAGAAGGAACTGGCAACCCACTCCAGTGTTCTTGCCTGTAGAATCCCAGGGATGGGGGAGCCTGGTGGGCTGCCATCTATGGGGTCACACAGAGTCGGACATGACCGAAGCGACTTAGCAGCAGCAGCAGCAGCCTAGTTAATAGCAGAATTTTCTCTGGCTAGAGTTCAGTCGCTCATTGTTTCGTCCCCTCCAAACATTGCGCATAAGAAAAACAAAAGCAGAAAGGCCGGCAAAGAACCAGGCAAGGCATCTGCTCGTGGGATCCATGGGCTGCTTAGCACAAGCCAGTGAGCAGACCTTCTGCAGACACTTCAGGGCATAAGATTCTAAAACACTGACCCCCACTTTTAAGATGCAAGCTCCATCTTGAATCTGGAAGGGCTTCTTCAAAATATACTATCCCCAAACTCTAGCTTCCTGTGAAACCTTGGGTTTCCAAAATGGTCCCACAAAGGTGGCTGTGCATCCCTGAAAAGAAACTAGTATTTGGCAGAAAAATAAATGGAAAAGCGAGGGAGAGACTCTAAGAAGCTCATTCTAAGTGGAGTCAGGAGTTACATCCCAGACCTATGACACTGACTGGCTCACTTGTGTAATCTCAGCTTCCCCCCTGCAGTTGGAGAATGCTGTTTTAGAAAGGACGGGAAGACTGTTGAATCCAAATTTAGAGCCTCGAGAATTGTGAATTTCCAGATACCCAGCTGGCCCTTATCAATGTGGATAAATAATACCTTCATGGGATGTTTTAGAAAATGAAGAATAGATGCGAAAATGTTCTTATAAACTTGAGAACGCTTTAGGATTAACCATTTCCAGCCGTCTCCAAGGTGCTCCCAAGTACCTTGAAGACAGATATCCTATCAAAACTCCTTTCTCTGGCGTTGAGGCCCACTCCCTGTGTGCAGCCTATATGGCAATGATATTGGAGCATCCTAGAATCAGCTGTCAGTGAGCACTTGGTTTAAAACAATTATACTTGGCAATCCATGGACTTTATTTTGAATCTGGTCTCTCTCAGTGTCCATGATGTAAGTGAAAATGTTAGTTGCTCAGTCATGTCTGACTCTTTGCGACCCCCTGGAGCATAGCCCGCCAGGCTCCTCTGTCCCTGGAATTCTGCAGGCAAGAATACTGGAGTGGGTTGCCATGCCCTTCTCCAGGGGTTCTTGCCCACCTAGGGATGGAACCTAGGGCTCCTACACTGCAGGTGCATTCTTTACTGCCTGAGCCTCCACGGAAGCCCCCGTGATGTAAACATCTTGGCAGCTCTAGACGCTGGCTGCTGATGTTTCAGGAGGGACCATGAGCTCTGCTGCTAGAACAGCGCTGGTGTCTACCCCTTAGTTCTCCTGGAAGGACTCGGGGGGCCTCAGACTCCTTCCACCGTGTTCTCACCTCACACATACCTCATCCCGATGAGGGAAGCGGAAAACTGAATAATTAATTGCAGGATTGTTAAATAGTTTCCAAGAGTCTCAAAAATACCAACATATCTGTGATGCTGAAGCCCATGTGTGATCTTTCCTGGAACCTCATCTGGACATGTAGTCCTCCTCTTTCTTTTTTTTTTAATGTAAGTTTCAGGCATACAGCATTATAATTCAGCATCTGTATATACTGCAGGGCGCTGGACATGTAGTCCTCCTCTTTTTTTTTTTAATGTAAGTTTCGGGCATACGGCATTATCATTCAGCATCTGTATATACTGCAGAGCGATGCCCACCACAAGTCAAGTGAGCACCTGTCACAGTACAGTTGACCCCCTTCACCCATTCTGCCCACCCCCCAGTCCCTTCCCCCCAGTAACCATTATTCTGATCTCTGCATCTGTTTTTGTTTTTATTGTGTGTGTTCATTTGTTTGGGAGTCTTTTAGATTGCACATAGGAGTGAAGTCACAGTGTTTGCCTGTGTGTGACTTATTTCACTTAGAATACTACCTTCGTGATGTCGTGAATGGCAAGGTTTCGTACTTTTCATGGTTGGATAATATTCCACTGTGTATGGGCCACACCTTCTTTATCCAGTCGCCCATCAGTGGACACTGAGGTTGTCTCTATATCTTAACTACTGTAAATAATAGTGCAGTGACCGTAGGGGCACAGATTATCTTTTTGAGTTAGTGGTTTCGTATTCTTCAGACAAAGACCCATGGGTGGACTAGCTGGGTCGTATGCTAGCTCCATTCTGAACTTTCTGAGCACTCTCCACACCGTTCTGCACAATGGCTGCCCCGGTTTACATTCCCACCAGCAGGGTGCCACCATCCCTTTCCTCCACGTGGTTGCCAGCATTTGCTCTGTGTGGCTCTTCGGAGACGGCCGTCTGGACATGCGTTAGGTGACAGCTCCTTGTGGTCTCGTTTGCCTCCCCCGGCATCACTGGTGCTGAGCATCTTTTCATGCACCTGCTGACCATCCATGTGTCTTCTTGGAAAACTGTTCAGCTGCTCTGCTCATTTTTTAATCAAGTGGTTTGGTTTCTCTGGTTGCTGACGTGTATTAGATCTTTATGTGTTTTGGATTGTAACCCCCTGTCAGGTATATGATCTGCAATTGTCTTCTCCCACTCGGTAGGTTGGCTTTTTGTTTTGATGATGATCTCCTTGGCTGTGCAGAAGCTCTCTAGGATGAGGTAGTCCCACTTGTTTTTGCTTTTGTGTCCCTTGCCTTTGCAGTCAGAGCCACTGAAGCGTCTCTAAGAACATGTGGTGTCTGCTCTTTGGTGTCCTTCCCAGTCTCTGTCCTGCATGGTACCCGCCTGTTGCCCGACCCCGCCCCCTGCTGTTGCATCGTAGCCAGTTCACATCCTGGCTGTGATGCTTCACTTGCCATGGCTAAATTACATGCGGGCACCAAGCATCACCCCTGTTCCTCTTCATTTGTCATCCCGTGTCTAATGAGGCTCTGGTGGCGATGGGTGGGGATCAGAAGAGGAGCTATTGTTCTCTGCAGACAGACTTGCTTTCTCCTGACTCCCCTGGGCCATGGGCCTCTTTGTATTTTGAGTCTGCACAGACAGGGCAAGAGGCAAGCTCTAGCCTCCGGGTCAGGGGAGGAAGGCAGAGGCCATGATCTCAAAGTTAGGAGGCCCCAGAGAAAGAATGAGACTTCTGTGATGAGAGTTCGAGGGCCTGGAGGCTGGGGGAGCAGGGCAGGGGAGGGGCCGCCAGAGGGAGGAGGGTCAGCTCCACGTGACATCACACCAAGTGGCTTTCCTGGGCTTGAAATTGAGGAACTGAGGAGGCGTTGGTGGTGAGCGTCAGTCTCTGAAAGCACAGGATGGAACAGGCACCCCAGCCTCTGACTCTGCCTCCTGCATCTGCGACGGCCGGGGAGATTAATGACCCAGGGAGGCTATGACATGGTCCAAAAACTTTTCCTGGATTTTTTCCGCAGGCGACTGAGCCAGAGGCCGACTGCGGAGGAACTGGAGCAGAGGAACATTTTGAAACGTAAGTGACAGAGCCTATGGCAAACGCTGAGGTTTCATGATCGCTTTGGTTACAGTATATCACAGCAAGCCGCTGGGCTTCTCCCGTGTGTTTGTGTGGAAAGGATCGAGACCCTCTCTGGTGCTGGAGGCTTCACCCCTGTGTGTTAGACCCCCCGAGACAGCCTCCCCACAGAGAAAGCAACTTCGAATCCACTTGGTTCATGAGGAGCTTAGGGTCTCCAAGAAAAAGCCTGCCTTGAGTGGGCTGCAGAGTCAGAGAAGCTGGAAAGTTCAAGCAAGATAACTTCTTGCTAAATGAGAGCTGGGGTTGCCTTTAAAGCCAAATTGGCTTAAAAACTGCAAATACGATACTGATGGCTAAAATAGGGCAGATAGCCATTTGAAAACTAGAACCAGAGGATATGACTTTCTGCTGCAGCTGGCTGCTGCTGATAAAATCCCCCTCCCTGTGAGCAGTCAGTTGAAAGTCTAAGAAAGCATTTTCCAGTGGAAATCCTTTCTGGCCTCCTCTTGGGCCTCCCATAGCCAGCTGCTGGAGTAGCTGCTGAAACTCTCTTTCCAGAAAGTCTCACTGTCACTCTTATCTGTGGACAGAAAAAAAATGAATGAGCCTCTTGTTTGGTTTAGGACACAGAGATAATTTGAGTATGTAGAGAAAATCCATGTGGTGCTTAAAATATTTGTTTTAAAAATGCTAAAAGGAATCATCTCACGGACACCAACCAGCATTCCTCAGTTTAGGCGGGGAGATATTCAATAGTTGAAAAATAAAACCCCTCTGCTTCATCGCAGGATACTCTCATCAACACTGCCCTCTAGATGGTCAACAGATGTTTTTAGTTTAATTCAGACCCTTTCTCCCCACACACCCATCCCTTTCTCTCTCCAGAAGAGAGAAATATATGCTATGCAGTTTTACAAAGCACACACACACAAACACGCACACACCACACACACACAAACACGCACACAAGTCACATGAGGCCTCTGCATGAGTGACTGGGTATTTCCACAACCAAACAAAAATGCCCTTGATTCTCCTTTTCTGCCTTCCTCATCGTGGTCCTGTGACTTGGTCAGTGTCGTGTGGCTGGCTGTTGCGTTTCCCCTGGGAAGGCTGTGTTGTCGGGGTGGGGGTGTGGCCCAGAGAATCCCCCCTGCGCCCACATCCTGCCCCTTGCTCTCGGCTGTGGCCACTCCCTCACCCCTCCGGGGTGGCGCCTTCAGCCCTGACCTTCCTCGGTCCTCCGGGCACCTGATCTGTTCCCCAGATCTCTAGGAGGTTGTGTATCTGATTATGTTCTTCGTAATCCAAGGGTGCCTTTCAGAGTTTCTCTAGAGTCTACTTTGAGCTGAAACAGATTGAGAGCTCTTTCAGGTGGCTTCCCTGGTTGGGGAAATGTTTGGCTTCTGTGTCTCCCTTTCTGTCCCCACTTGATTCCTGACCCGCTAAAAACTGTCCACATCAGAGGGAAGAACAAACAGGTGCCCGCTGATTTCTAAACGCAGAGATTCCATGAGCGTGCTTGCTCCTTCCTCTGCCCCGCCACCCGCCTCACACACCTCCGTGGTCGGCCGAAGGACTCTGTGCTCTGGCGGGTTACACTGTGCCTTGGTCCCTAACCTGACTCTTACTTGTGAAGAAGCTGAACCCTTCTGGGGACTTGTTCAGGTTTCAGAAGATGCGTGCTTCTGTCGGCAGGGACAGAGGTTTTGGAAAGAGAAGGCAGGGAGTCCCCAGCTCACCTGGCTCCCTAGAGGCACCAACTCCCACGTCTCATCTGCCCAGATCCCTGATAGACGATGAGCAGGCCCTCGAGTTGCTTTCTTCTCACCCTCCAGAAAGACGCTGGGGTTATAGAGGTGTTTGCTTACGTCGGGTGAGCCTGTGGGCTCAGGTTCAGGGGAGCAGAGAGTGCCCAGCTGCTCCCATGGTTCCCTTTCATTCTCTGGCCTCTTCCTGAGGCCTGTCCTGTGTGAATAGCTGCAAATTGAAGGACCACTTGACCAAATTCAAACAGGGTCATCATTTGCAGTTTCAAAACTTTTTGGAAAGATTTTTTTTTCCTGCTGGTTCTTTGTTTTCTCCCATGTTCTGAAACTCTGTTTTCGGAAATAGGTGTATGTGTGTGTTTTTCTCTCTCTCTCTTTAAAAATCTATTGTGATTGTGAAACAAAAAATGTTTTGTGGCATCAGAAGATACCCTCAAATGGTGTATTCTGAGAATTATCATCTGGGCTTTCAGTCACGGGAGGCAGCATGTCTCTAAGGAGAGTGGGCCACCAGCATGGGCAGCCTGGGGTGGGGGTGGTGCTGGAGCTTTGAGAGCCCCCACCTGCCTGCCCCTGTGGGTGATACTTGCTCCACCGGGGGCAGCCAATCAGACATCAGGCCCCTCTGAGCACACAATGAGCTGTCTGGTGGTGGCGGCAGTGATGACCTCGAGGGCTTTTCCTGGTCTCCCTTTTTCCGCTTGCCTAATGAGGTTGTCTTGGTACCCACTGTCTGAGAATTCATGACCCTGAGTTTGTAAATGGCTTTGAACTAAAAGTCTAGATTGCACTGGTGATAGGTTAGGGCCCCCACCCATCAGAGGGGACCTCAGGAACACATGTAGGAGATGAGAGGGCAGGGTGCTGACTTTCATGGCCCAGGAGGGGGCCTGTAGGATGAGGAGGCCCCCAAGTGGAGTCCGAGGCAAGTAACCAGTAATGAGGAGGGCTGGCCCCCAAGCGAAATCGGACTGGGAAGAGGCGGTGTGTCTGAGCAGGAGAAAGAGCCGGCTGTGTGTCTGACATATTGGCCACGGAGTGTGCAGCCCGCCCTCAGTTCCCTGGGGCCTGTCAGTTTCCAAGCCAAAGAGCAGTAGCCTAGGTGGCCTCTTGGGCCTCTCCTGGCTCTAATATGCTGTGAGTCTGTTCATTTTAACCCAGGGCCCTTGAGCTGCCTCCTGGGTGCTCGCCATCCACTCTAGACCTTTCCGTCTGTCCTTCCCATCTGCAGATGCAGCTGTTGGGGGGACGAGGGGGAGGGACACCCTTTTTCTGGGTCTAACTGGCTGACTCCCAGTTTATCTCGGAGAGATTCGTTCATACAAAGGTGGTAATGGCTGACTAGTTGAATGGATTTTTAATCCTGAAGAAATTCGCATTTTCCAAAGGAACTCTGGAAGGGGAGGGAGGACCTTTCACTTCAAAGGAAGGTGCTCTCTTGTGGAGTTTGGGACCGCGGGGACCCCTGGGGACCTCAGCCAAGGCCCAGATGTGGGCATTTCTGGTGCTGCCCTGTCCACAATCCCGATCCTCACAGGCGGTCAAGAGTGGCCACACCGTGTCCCTGGGGAGGGGGAATGTCTCTCGAGGGCCTGAGTTGTGCTCTGACTCATCCTTGTTCCTCCTGGCGGGAGGCGTTGCCACTTGCAGTGTGAGTTGGCTGAAGGTTGTGGTTGCTGGCAAGGAGTGGCAGGGGGACCCCACTTCTAGGCATGAGGGGGTTGCACTTTTAAAGGTCTGGGCTCTACTGAGACCATTGACTGACAGATGCATCCTGATACGATAAGTCAGTGGAGTTATAGAAACATCATTTAAGTCAGTGGTTTCAAATGGGCCCTCTTGATGCAGACGGTGCCGAAGTCAAGTCGCCGTGGTGGCCTCTGTCTGAAGGCGTCCTCAGTTCAGTAGACGAGACACAGGGGCACTGGGCCCAAGCTGACGTTCATGGTTTCCCTCGAGTCAGACAGTACTGGGCTTCGTTCCGGGCGTCCATCCCAAGGCCTGGGAGAAAAGTGAGGTACCCACGCCATCCGGCTACTTAGATGTGCCCACATTCTCTGCCCGCCACGTCTCTGCTCCTTTCCCCAGGCCCTCTTACCTGCACACACCTAATGCTAAGTCCCCCCCCCAATATTGCGCTGAGAACATTTAAGCTCTCAAGTCTGCCCTAAGACGCTCCTTAAAAGTCGAAATGCAGGCCGTTGTACCCCACACTGTGGCCTCCCATGTGCTCTGTGGACTTCTTGGAAGATTCAAAGAATTGATGGAATCAGGGCTTGCGAAAGGTGAGCATTTTGCAGATCCAGCCTCTGCGTTTGGCGTCAGCCGCGCCTCTTGTTGTTTCTGTGGGGGGTCTGGCCTCTGTTCCTTCCAGGCGGGGCACCGGGTGCCCCGGACCACCTCACAGTGAGAGCCCTTAGGTCACTGGGAGGCCTGAGGCAGAGCTGAGCGAGGCCCAGGTCTTGTTCAGAGAAGGGCGCCTCCCTGCTCCGAGGACAGGCCTGTCACTGAGCAGCACCCGCTCTTTCAGGACCCACCTCCTTGCCATGTGGCCCCGCCTCCCGATCCAGCATTTCTGCCTGCAGACTCCGAAGGAACCCCATGTGACATGAAGAAAGCGAAGTAAGGTTGACCCGCTCACCCCGCCATTTGAAACAGTGCAGGCGCTTGGAGAGTGTCCCCAGGAGTATAAGGGTGGCTGCAGTCCAGACTGGGAACTCTCCTCCTGAGACTGTGAGCTGCTTGGCCTAGAACCTGCGGAGGTTCAGAGGGCGCATCCTTGTGGGACGCTGCAACCAAAACCTAAAGCTTCTTTGTTTCTTTCAGCTCGGAATGAACAAGAGGAACAAGAGGAAAAGAGGGAGATCAAGAGGAGGTTAACTCGAAAGGTGAGAGGGTTCTCTGTGCCAACGGGGCTGGGACAGGAGGCCGCCCGCCCCTCGGGTGCGGCCTTCCCCGCTGCCTGGCCTGTTGGAGGTGACATCAGTGGCTCCGTTCCTCGGGTGTCGGGACACATGGCTCTCTAGACTCTCCAGGGGCCAGTGGTCACACAGCTTCACAACCCTCAGTCCTGTTGGCTGGTGACACCCTATGTTGCTTCGTTTCGTGACAGCGGCCTACCCCTCCAAGCAACTTGATGGCAGGTGTATTATATTTGCAGTTACAGTAAATATTCTGTGGTTAAAAATTCACTGTAATCCCATCTCAATTGGAAGTTCACTATCAACATCAGTAGTTCAAAATGTATCAGTTATTTGCTATGACCCTGGAAAATGTGAGTTTTCCTTGTCTCCCCTGATACCCAAGAACTATTTATTATGCTAAATCCAATTAATTAGGAAAATGTCAAATATACTGATAAACTAATGGACATGTTTGAAAAGCACTTAGGCAAAATTCAGGCAGATAGAATTTTTATATATTTTTCTATAAAAACCCCCAAAATAGATGGCTTGGCAATGCAGTGTAGACCCACGCAGATCTAATTTGGAGTAACCTCTTTGATACGAAGCTGTTTGAGGCTATTCTTGGGGGATGTTGAGAAATTTAATGATTGATGGTACAGAAAATACTTTATTCTGACTAGAGTGTTTTTAATCACTCTCCTACAGTGACCATCTTGAGAGAAAGATACTCAAAGCTTAAAGACAGTTAAAGAGGCATATCAAAATTAATTTTTAAAGTTTTTATTAATGGATTTTTCTCCATGGACATATTATGCAAAGGAAGAAATTCAGAGGTCCTGAAATGCCACACCAGTTACTAAGATGATGATTTGTCTCTCAGTGCTTTCTCACCCTTAGAGCACCCCAAACATCTGGTGACAAGCCAAAGGCCATCCCACTTAAAAGGGGTAAGATAAGCAAGGGCCTGAGAGCCCCAATGAGAGCTCAGGCCCTCACTTCACCCAGGTGCCCTCACCCCAGTCCAGGTCTGGTTCTTACATCCTTAACATCACCTAGCCTTTGGACGCAGGGCACCCTGTTTCCTGAGACAGCAGCAAAGGGGACCAGGGACCAGGGGAGATGCACTAGATTGTTCTAAGTGGGTCCTTGAAATGAGGGTTTCAAAAGGAAACTGGTAACGACCCCATGTTTCTGATACAGAAAGGTCTAGACCTTCAGAAACAAATGTTTAATCAGATTTTTGTAACGTTCATGGGAGTTGACTGCTGGTACCCATCCCCAGTTCTCCTAAACTTGAGGGTTTCTTGCTAAAAGCTAGTAATACAGAAAGATTTGGACGTGAAGTTAATTCTCTTTAAAAAAAAAAAAAAAATTTGGCAGGAAGGGGTAAGAGAAGAGGGTTTCCTCCCACACCCGTCTCCCCTGGGAGAGCGAGGGGGTGGGGTCCCCAGATACCCATAGTTCTTGCAAGTCTTCAAGATAAATACCTCTTCCTCCTTCCAGTTACCTCTCTCTTCTCCCAGAAAAAGTGCCTTGTAATTTCAGCATCTGCCATCTCCTGGGACTGGCTTGAGGAATTAGAGAGAATGAGCTTGAGGGAAAGGATAGGCTGCTTTTTATAAGGGAGAGACCGAAAGTACCTTTCACATCTGGTTCTGTGAACAGAGGTGTGGGGCCTGGCAGCTGGTAGGGAATCTGTACCACCTCCTGGCCCTGGACACATTCTGCTCCTCAGGAGCCTTTATCACAGCAAGACCAGAGGTCGGGGGTCGGGGGCGCATACCTTCCCTCAGCCCCAAGATTGCCTCCATATCCTTCTGTCAAGACCTGAGAGAAAGAAAACACAGTAGCGGGTGCTGATCGCCACAGACCAGGCATTCTCTTCTGCCAAACTGAGACGCACCTAAAAAATCATATGCTTCATCTTTTAATAGATGCCTGTTTCACACTTCCAAAAAATTGCCAGCTAGCTTGATGGATGGATGAGAAGAAGGGAGGGAAGCTGGCTGGAAGGAAGGCAGGGAAGAACTGTACCTGGCTCAGGTTGTATTAGTAGTGGAATCTGGGTCTTGACGTGTACCCTTTTGTTGAGCGCTTGCAAGTGACACTTTTGCTGGCGTGGATGGAAGCATAAGGCTGCCAACCTCTGCAGCCTGTCATTCCTGGAAAACCAACTCTGGCTGCAGAGACTGTTTCCTTAGCATCCAGGCAGGTAACCTGGGTTCACTTTACCTGGAAGGTGAGAGCCAGTCGTGAGCCAGAGGCGCCTCTCCTCAGCCCACAGAGCTAGGCTTGTGAGCCCTTGCTCGTGACGGAATCCCAGTGGTGGATAGTCAGACTCTCCCAGCAGGAAAACCCAGGGCCCTCCTCGCTCACTCCCTGGTAGCACCTGGGCCCAGTTCCTCATCCCCATCAGATTCAGGCATGAAAAAGAGTCCCTTACCTTCAGAGCCAATCTCTAGGTTTCTGTTCACTCCAGACTCTACCATAGACAGGCTATGAGCAAAATGCAGACCATAATTTCCAGAAATTTAAATTAGAAATCCCATGCTTGCACGGCACACTGAACAAACAGTACTGTTTGTCTGCCACCCCAGGGTAAATTACCCGTCAGAAACACAAACCAGGCCATGAGTAGGAGTCTTTATAACGCAGACAGAATTTATCATGATAACGAAGGACTCAGCTGGCTCAGATGGTAAAGAATCTGCCTGCCAGTGCAGGAGACCTGGTTCGATCTCTAGGTCGGAAAGATCCCCTGGAAGAGGGCATGGCTACCCACTCCAGTATTCTTGCCTGGAGAATCCCATGGTCAGAGGAGCCTGGTGGGCTACAATGGGGTTGCAAAGAGTTGGCCACAACTGAGCATATTACGGTAAATGTCTCTTTGTATTATAATGACACTACGAAGCTCCCTGCACTCATTTCTGAGTCAGGACAGAACCCCATTTTTGCTGACAGTAAACCCTGACCATCGAGACCGGGAAACCTCTGGTTTCCTGCAAGAGGCCACCCCTGGCACCAAAATGCCTGGGAAACCCAGGAGAGACTGGAGCCACTCAGAGGGGGAGCTGCACAGTGTCTAGACAGGGGACCAGTCACACCCAACATACCTGTGATCCCCAGGTCTCTCCTCCTTTGGCCAAAGGGTAGCAGCAGGCTGCTTGGGTCCCATCTTGAGCCTGGCAGTCGGTGTCACCATTCTGTTCAGTGCCGGCCAGGTAGTCATCTAATAATGTTCTTGCATTGTAGGCCACTTGGTAGCAAGCTGGAACATTCTGGCACCAGCCTAAGGTGTATGGCAGCTGCATAAGATAGTCAGAACAGCCAGAGGTGGTTTGGATTTGCTTGCCTGTGTTTGTTTTATAGGCCTTTGTGCTAAGATTCTATTTGACTGCATCTTCTATTAATAGAATTAAACATAGTCTAGGGCTTAGAGAAAAATTGCTTTTAAATAACATTGGCTGAACATGAATTGACAGTATCCTAAGAAGAGAGCAACTGTGTTGCTCCAGAAGAAATAAACCTCGTGACAGGAAGAGATAATAGGAACATCAGCCTCGAGCTGTGGAAGCACAAAGGGAGGATGCTAGTGGTGACACGGGAGATGGCGAGATGACTCAGTTGCTTCACTCCTTCACCGCAGACTTCTCTAGAGAACCCGTCCCAAGTCTTCCTCGGCATCAACGCTGCCTCTCTCTGCCTTTGTGGGCATACCTTTCATCTGAGCTAGAGAGGGGCAGGGTCTCCACCATCGCATACATCAACACACTCCTAATTCCTGCGTACTCCAGAGTTTGCATGTACTTTTTTGTGTCTGAAACGCAAAGATTACAAACCCTTCTTGCAGAGAGCACCAAATTTGACACACAGAGGTCAGTTCATGAATCCAGAATAATACAAACCTGTTAAGTTTCAGTTCACCTGATGGGAAAGGCAGGTACAAGTGGGAAGACCCACCACACCCACACAGAAAGACACACTGCAGTGCTGTTCAGCAGCCTGGCTGCTCGTCTGCATAGTCGTGGAGGCGGCTCACGAAACAGTCAACTCCTTCAGCAGCTGGAGTCCCTGGGGCCCTGCCCTCCCCGGTGTGTGATGTGTCAGCTGTGCCTCTCCACCTCGGGTTCTCACCTGTACACTCACGGGTGGACCAAGTGATCTAAAACATGGCTGGTTGACCGCGTCCGTGTCTCTCTCCCGCAGCTCAGCCAGAGGCCCACAGTGGAGGAGCTTCGGGAACGGAAGATCCTTATCCGCTTCAGTGACTACGTGGAGGTGGCCGACGCTCAGGACTATGACCGCAGGGCTGACAAGCCCTGGACCCGCCTCACCGCTGCCGACAAAGTGAGAGGGGTGGGGAGGGCTGCCCGGGCCTCGCGGCCGGGCGCTGGGTCTCTAGTGTGCTGCTGGGAGCCTGCATGGAGCCCTGGAGCAGAGCTGGGGTGCCCGGGTGGGCACTGAAGGCGGATGGCCTGGCAGGCAGGCTCCGGGGAAGGGCCACACTCCTTCCCTTAGTTTGATTGGGGAATCTGACCCACCATCTCTGGAAGGACCCATCCTGAGGTGTCACTGTGCATTCTGAGCTTAGATCCACCGCAGCAAGACCAGGGGCTGACCTTTCAGTGTGCACCAGGGACCCCAGGATGTGGGCCAGGTGGATAGGCCCTCTCATTGCCCGGATGAACAGCTCCGGGCAGAACCCCAAATCAAACTGTTTGCATCTTAGATTTGGTGGGGAGGGGATTCTTCGTAGGTTCCAAAGGGGCTTCCGTGGTGGCTCGGATGGTAAAGAATCTGCCTGCAATGCAGGAGACCTGGGTTCGATCCCTGAGTCAGGAAGATCCCCTGGAGAAGGGACTGGTTACCCACTCCAGTATTCCTACCTGGAAAATTCAATAGACAGAGGAGGAGCCTGGTGGGCTACAGTCCACATGGGTGTAAAGAGTTGGACACAACCGAGTGACTAACACTTCCACTTTTTAAAGAGTATCTCAGGGTGACTCTGTTTCTCCCAGTGGCAAGAATCTACTTTACGCACCTGACTTTGTTGAAGAGGTTTCCTAACGTTTTCAGGAATAAAATAGGTGAGCTGTTGTCTGTCTGCTTCCTTCGCACACTCACGGACTTCTCTTTCTCCTAGGCTGCCATTCGGAAGGAGCTCAACGAATTTAAAAGCACTGAAATGGAAGTTCATGAATTGAGTAGACATTTAACAAGGTTAGTATCGAGAGGTTTCTTTTTTTTTCTCTTTCCTGCTTCAAATCATATTTACCCCTGGACTGAACTATCCTCGCTGCTTCTGAAGGATGAGTACGGTGAGAGGGGAAGATAAAAGAAAGATCCACATGGATGGATCCACAGGTTCCACTGTGGTTACTGAAAGTAAAGGAGTGTGTGTGAGGTATGGGCTGAATGCAGCCTTCTCAGAGCCTGCAGACTAAAGATCTGCTGAGTGCTGGACCATGACGGAATGGGTATTTATGAAAACATAAGCTGAGGAGGAAAGGTCATTGCTGATTACAGCAGAGACCAAACCAGGGCAGGGTACCAGATCCACGTGGTACTTCTACGTGGGGGGTCACGCCTGTGATTCGGTGTCCTTTTTCCAGACAGTCCTGTACGGTGCTTCTTGGCAAAACTGAAGCAGACAGAGATTGGAGGGGCTTACACAAGGTCACAGGGCTGGTTAGTGACAGGCCATCAGCTCCCTCCTTCTGCCTCTCTCCTTGGTTGAACGTTGGGACAAACAGTGCCTGACTCGGGGACAGGAGCTTGGGGGTCCCCACCTTGCTGCCGAGTCCTTACCTGGGCTGTGGCCCCCCTGGGGAGCTCCAGACTAAACTTCTCCAAAACCAGGGGTGCACTGGATGGGCCTCAAGTTCTCCAGGGGTCCTGTGAAGATTTGCCTTTGGTTGGAGATTTAAGCCTCCCTGTGGCTGTCACAAACAAGGATGGAGGCTGGAGAGCTTGGCCTTGTCAGATCCAACACCATGGGCAGCCGCTGGGTCTTGACTGAGTTGTTTTGTATTCCTAGGTTTCACCGACCTTAACAGTCGAATTCCTCTTGAGTGCTATGCTGTCTTCAAAACATAAATTTATAAGAACCATAAGTGCTGGTATTTATTCACTTCCCCATTACGATGTAAATCTTATGAACTGCCTTTTTTTTAAAAGAAGAAGAAAAAGAAAAGGAAACACAGGATTCTGTTTGCAAAAACGCGATGGTTACAGCTCAGCTGCTGGCGCCGCAGCAGATAAGGGACCGTGCCCCGTCCCGGGCCAGGGGCACTGAAGACTTGCCTGTGCTCGGAGCGGCCCTGGGCCTCAGGCCGGCAGGTACCGCGTTCGCTGAGGCTCCCTCGAGCCTGTACCGCCAAAGTGTCTGTCACCTGAGTCCAGAGAATGCCGGGGCGGTGGATCTGTCCTGGGACGACTGTGCAGAAGCAAGCGGCCCGGGGGTGGCGCCCGATCAGAAGGAGGCTGCTGAAAGAGGCCACACCACCCACGCGGTGAACTACGGGGGGAGCCCTTCCCTAGGGGAGCCTGTGGTCGCCCGGCCGTCCTCAGAGTGTGTGCACTCCAGGTGCGGAAGGCGGGCACGAGTGCCTGTCCTGTCCCCTCAGGCCGAGCCGGCTGCCCTCCAGGAAGCTCTGGTGTCGCAGGGGAAGGCTGTCGTTAGCCGAGCCCAGAGTCACTGGGGATCTTACGCATGCCAGCAGCTTCTGCTGTCTCAGTGGGATCATGCGTGCGAGCGTAAGGCTGCTGTGGAAGGCACCCAGGCTGCGGTGACCAGACCGCCTGGCTGATGTTCATTCTCTCTGCGTGTACCCCGGGACTGGGGACCGGGTGGCAGGGCCCTTAACGGCCTCCGAGTTGAGGACCAGGCCAGGATCCATTCCTGAAGGGCTGGCTTCCCCCAGCAGGTCCTCCACAACCACCCGAGGCCCTTCCAGGCTGGCCGCGCCCGGAAGTGTCCGTGCAGAAGCCCCAGGGTGGGGGCAGGCCCCGGCCCCACCCCCGCCCACCGGGAGGTACCTGCTTCTCCCGGAAGCATCCCTCCTCTCCGTCTGGAGGCTGGTGAGGGTGACAGAGGTCGGATCTCTATCCATCCTCCTCACCTGTGATCACAGGAGAGCGGTGGGGGCAGGGTATGGCAGAGGAGGGGCTGCTCCAGACCCTGACCGCTCTCCGCAGGGGGCCGCCTGAGCTGCTTCCGGTTTCCTTCCCCTCGGGCTGGCCGGGAAGCTCCGCCTGGCCTCCTGCCATGATCTCGGTTGTCCAACCAGCTCTCTGGGTGATGGCTCCAGCCCTACCACACAGGCCCAGGCTTTGGGAAGATGCCAGCTTAGCCTTCACCAAAAAAAAAAAAAACAGAGGTAACCAGTTCCCACCGCAAGCCGCGTGGGATCACATTACCCTGGGGCTGCGCCGCCGGGGCTCCTTCTCCGCTGGCGCTCACAGCTCCCCGGGGCGGTGCCACCATGCACCTGGCAGGGGAGGTCGGGCAGTGTTCCAGGTGGTGCCCGCCGGCTGGTGCCAAGCTGGCGCACGCTTTCCTCGCAGCACCTGGCGCCCAGCCCTGGGAAGACGCGTCACCCCCTTCCTCTCTTCTTTGAATGTTGAATCTGGATAGTTAACCGCCGTAGGTGGAGGCGTTGTTCAGGGAAAATGTGGCCAGGATTTTAGCGTGGCTGTAAACAGTGTCTTCCCGAAAGACTTACTGACGTTTGAATGTGCAGATGGTGTGATGAAGGATGCGGGCTCTTCCATGTAACTCCTCTGCGTGGGCACGTGTTCCCCGCCGAGGTGCCCACCTTGGCCGGGTCTGAGCCTGGGCTTCTAGTGTTGTGAGGGTCAGCCTTCTCCTGGCCCAAGAGCGAGTCCTAAGGGACCGCATTCCACTGCCTGGACGCCTACCACACAGGCCAGGGGCTTCTCTGCTGGCCTGGGTTCCAGGTCTTTCAGATTCTTGGGAACATGATGCCTCAATCGAGTTCCCTGCAGCCCGCCTGCCAGGGGTCGTGGGTTTCCACCCAAAGTTCCCCATTGTTGCAGCCACTTTGCATGTGGAAGAAACTGAACGCAGTTTCTGCTTCTCCTGCAGAGTAGCTTTTTCCGGAAGTAACTCCCTGCAAATTGAAGGTGCCCCTCCGATGTCACTGCTGAGCCCATTGGAAGTGGTTCAGCAACCTCTGTAGGTCACAGGTTGGACCGTCTGCTGTCTTTCCTTTCTTGAAATCTTGAGGTATTTACAGAAATCTATCCAAATTTCCTTTTTGCCACTTTGTTAAAACCACTGAAAAAAATGTGTTTCCAAAATGACAATTTGATGTGGGCAGGGGGCAGTGGGAAAAAGGTAGACTGGCTGGTTTACAGTGCGCCTCTTTTTCTGAAAAAGCTACAGTTTGAGCTTTTTGTCATTTGCATTAGCACAAGAACAACCTGAGATTTCTCAAATCAAAATGTTTCCCTCTGACCAATCAAACACTGCCCGAGGTCCCCACCCCATCCAGGACTGAGGAGACTGCCAGGGGCCTGCCTGCTCCTTGGAAATCGCTGACCTATTCCTCCCCAAAGGCCCTCAAAGCTCTGTAAAACTTTAGCCTTTATGTCAGATTAGAGAAACCAAACAATGTGACGGTGGATGTGATGAAAACCTCCGAGCTTATTTTTCTCCTGCCTATGAACGTGTATTTATACTTGCCGAATGAAAACCGTGATGTGTGCTTCGGTGAATGGAATTTCAGGCTCCCCTTGTGCAGAGTCAGTGGGCGAAGGTCACCTTAAACGACTTTTTCCTCCCATTTGTCTGTTGATCCCCCAAATGGTTGCTTTTCTCTGGTTGCTTCCCGGGTGTCTGTACATAGTTTGTCTTTGCACCGGAGCGTGCTCCCGTGTTCTGCTTTAACCGACGACGGCTGTATGAGGAAGACAATGTAAATAGAATACAAATTAAACTGGAGCTCTATGGCCTAGGTTTTGTACAGACAGAAACTGCATGGTATTTAAATTATTGTTTGTCTCTGATGATGTATGCAGTTTCTTTAAAAACAAACCAAAAAAAAGGTCTTAAAAAAAAAAACATTTCCTTGACTCCTGTGTGTTTTTACTCACAACCAGCAGGAACCACCGAAAATTCTTAGATTGGTTGGGGGGAGTGGTAGGTTAGCTTATCAGCAAAAGAACAAGAGTTATGAAAACACAGAACCACCTCCTGTAGCTGGTACTGCTGAGGAAGGGAAGGACTGCTGCACATACATAAATGAACTTTCTAGGTAAGTTCTAGCATACAAAAGTTTTTTTTTCTTCTAAACATCTTTTAAAGAATATCTAAATGTGTTTCCAGTTTTATGTCCTTTAGTAACCTGGGAATGATATAAATTACTGTCCCCAAGCAAAAGCCCCAGATGACTTTGCTCGTGGGAGTACATACACCTGTCTCCTTTCTTGAGCAACCTGAGTGTTTATCCTGTAAAAAAGCCAAGACCTTTTATCGCTTAACCTTTTGGTCCCAATGTGTCTTTCTGGTGGTTTTAGGGGAAGCACAAAGTGCTACAGGGCGTGCTGGCTGCGTTTCAGGTGGTGACACTACCGAAGATGCCCTCGGTCTGCTAACAAAGGAAGGTGGTTTGGGGAAGAAGACCCGGCATGGTGCTGCCCCCTGTGCCATGCCAGGGATCACCGGGGTGTCCTTTCCTAGTGCAGATGCTGACAGCGCTGGTCCAGGGATTGCACTGCTGAGCAGCGAGGGCTTAGGAGATCTGTCCAGAGGGAGCCGGCCTCCCTTTGCCTGGGAGCCTCCATCCTCAGGGGACCAGGCACACTGCTTGTTTCTTTGCTGAGCAGCAGTGGCAAAGCCCTGCCAGAGGTCAGCAGGATCGTGGCAGGGGTCTGGACAGCCCTCACCTGTGTGCAAAGAGGAACGCCAAGGCCCCAGCAGACAGCGGTGCTGAGTGGTCTTCAGAAAGCACCGCAGGCCGAGTTATCTGTCATTCTGCGGTCTTCCTCACTCAAGAATTCTCTGACCTTAACAAGTCAGAACTTGGTGGTAGTTACCTAGGGGAGCGAAAGGACTAGAGTAAGAAAAGCCCCAACAGGCTTTGTCCTGTAGGACAGAAGGAAAAGGGCCATCATCCTAAGAGAAAGCCCTTCACGCAGTAAAGGTCATGGCTACACATTCTCAATAGGTAGAGGGCCTGCTGTGTCCACCCTCTGGTCATCATAGGACAGAAATTATTGCCCTGCCATTACCTCTAACTGGACAGTTTTGGCCAAGTCAGTTTCTCTGGGCCTCGATATCCTCATGTGGAAAGTGGGGACACTGAACTCTAGGGGTCCTGCGGGGTCCTTAAGGACATCCGCTATCTAAGATTTGGGTTGCCTGAATCTTTAAAATGCTGACTCCTTCGGGAGCAGTGAGCTCTAAGTGCCCCTGAGGAAGGCTCTTGGGGAACAGCTTGGATGCCATGCCTCCCTGCCTGGAGCTGGGCTCCTGGGGGGCTGCTTGGCACTGGGACCTGCGTGCTCAGGTGTCTTCGTGGGGGCTCGTCCTAAAGCTGCTCTCAACCATATTACACCATCCCACCTCCGCCTTCCTCTGGGCCAAGGACCCTGGAAGGGACTTGGAGCTTTGAGCTGTGATGCTTAAGATAGTTTGTTGTCCCCTACAGCACCCCAAATTCAAGGGCACCTCAGTAATGCAGGTATTTACCCCTGATTATTCATCCAAGGACAAGTACTCCCTGGCTGGCTCCCCAGGCCTCAGTGCTATCCCAGCCTCAGATGACTCCATATCTACAGTTAAAACCCAGATCACCCCTGAGCTGCTGACCCAGGTGTCCAGGTGTCACAAAGCAGCAGTGTGGGTCAAACTGATGCCGTGGGCAGAAACCCTGGCTCTTCCAGCCCTTACCAGCTAAGCAACTTCGGACAACTTACTTAATCTCACTGTGCCTCAGCTTTCTCATCTCTAAAATGGGAATGATGGCACCTGTTTTATAAGCCTGATCAGATTAAATAAAATGTGTAAAGTGCTCAGCACAGGGTCTGACATAAGAGTTAGGCCTTACTAAACTTTAGCTCTTGAAGACTTGGCCAAATGGTGGAGTAGGAAGACTCTGACCACCTCCCACAGACACACCAAAAATTACAGCTCTTTACAGAGCAACTATTGATGAGAAAGGCTGGCATCTAGAGGAAAAGATCTTCTACAACTAAAAATATAAAGAAAGAAGCACAAGATGGTTAGGAGGGACAGAGTCTGGTTTAATCGAGACCCATACCCCGAGAGGGTCTTCCCAGGTGTTTCAGTGGCAAAGAATCCACCTGCCAAGCTGGAAGCATGGGTTCAGTCCCTGGGTTGGGAAGATCTCCTGGAGAAGGAAATAGCAACCCACACCAGTATTGTTACCTGGGAAACCCCAAGGACAGAGTAGCCTGAGGGGCTCCAAAAAAGGTGATTGATTCTGCTATAGAAAGTAAAAATGAAACTCACAGTGCTGGAGAAGGCTTTCCAGGTATGTCAGGTATAACTGTCAAATGCAATAACCCACAAAACGTCACTGAAATGACAGAATTTGGGGCCGGCCAAAATAAAAATAACTGGCCACAGCCATTAGGTTCTGCAAAAATCCCCCCAGTCAGTAATAAGCTAACATTTGTATGATAGAAGGAAGGGGGCAGGGCAGGCAGAGAACACATTTGAAGACATAATAACTAAAAACTTCTCTAACCTGGAAAAGAAACAGGCCTCTTACCTTCAAAAAGCACAAAGAGTTCCCAACAGGACCAAACAAAGGGGATCATATCAAGATAACGTTGTAATTAAAACAGCAAAAATTGAAGAGAAAGCGAATATTAAAAGGAGGGAAATAAAACAGGTTATGTACAAGGGAATTCCCATGAAGCTATCAGCTGAATTTTCAGCAGAAACTCTGCATGCCAGAAGACAGTGGCATAATATTTTTTAAGTGATGAAAGGGGAAAAAAATCTATTAACCAAGAACACTCTACCCAGCAAGGCTTTTATTCACATCTGATGGAGAGATCAAAAGTTACACAGAAAAGCAAAAGGGAAGAGCTCAGCACCACCCTACCAACCTTACAATAAATATTAAAGGACTTCTCTAAGCGAAAAAGAAAAAGCCACACCTAAAAACATGAAAATTAAGAAAGGAAAAACTCATTGGTAAAGGCAGTTACAGTAAAGGTAGCAAATCAATCACATATAAAACTAGTAGGAAGATTAAAAGAAGTACAGTAAAATCTATAAGTAATCATTTGCAACAAGTAGTTAAGGGGACACAAAAGTTGTAAAATATGATGCCAAAAAACAGCAAATGTGGGAGAGGGGAGTAAGCATGCTGGGTTGTTAAAGTGTATTTGAAATTAAGAGATCAGCAACTTAATTACATATATAGAGAGATTGCTGTATATAAACCACATGGTAACTAACCATTGAACCAAAACTCTATAACACATTCACACAAGAGAAAGGAATCTAAACACAACCCTAAAGATAATCATCAAATCACAAGGCAAAAGAAGGAACAAAAAAAGAACTACAAAAATGCCTCAAAATGATTAAAAGAATGCCAGTAATACAATATATACCTACCCAAAGTTAGTAGAAGGAAAGAAATCATACAAATCAGAGCAGAAAGAAATAAAAACAAAGAAAAACAATAGCAAAAACCAATGAACTAAAAGCTTATTCTTTGAGAAGATAAAACTGATAAACCTTTAGCCAGACTCATCAAGAAAAAAACAGGATACAAATCAATAAAATTAAACAACTGACACCACAGAAATACAAAGGATCATAAGAGAATACTACAAAAACTACATGCCAAATAAAATGGACAACCTGGAAGAAATGGACAAATTCTTAGACTGAACTAAGAAGAAACAGAAAATATAAATAGACCAATCACAAGTAATGAAATTGAAACTGCAATTAAAATCTTCCAACAAACAAATGTCCAGGACCAGATGGCTTCACAGGATTCTATCAAACATTTAGAGAAGAGCTAACACCTAACCTTCTGAAACACTTCCAAAAAACTGCAGAGGAAGGAACATCCCCAAGCTCATTTTACAAGGCTATCATCACTAATACCAAAACCAGGCAAAGATATCACACAAAATTATAGAACAATATCACTGATGAACACAGACAAGAATGTGCTCAACAAAACACTAGCAAACAGAATCCAGCAACATATTAAAGTGATCATATAGCATGATCACGTGGGATTTATCCCAAGGAGGCAAGGATTCTTCAATATATGCAAATCAATGTGATACACCATATTATCAAGTTAAAGAATAAAAACCATGTGATCATCTCAATAGATGCAGGAAAAGCTATTGACACAATTCAATAACCATTTATGATTTTTTTAAAACTTCCAAATTTTTTTCAGAAAGTGGGCCTAGAGGGAACCTAGCTCAACATAACAAAGGCCATGAATGACAGACCCACAGCATACATCATTCTCAATGGTGAAAAACCAAAAGCATTTTCTCTAAGGTCAGGAATAAGACAAGGATGTCTTCTCTTGCTACTGTTACTCAACATAGTTTTGGAAGTTCTAGCCACAGCAGTCAGAGAAGAAAAAGAAAAGGAATACAAATTGGAAAAGAAGAAAAACTGTCACTGTTTGCAGATGACATACTATGCGTAGAAAATCCTAAAGATGCCACCAGAAAACTACTAGAGGTAATCAATGAATTCAGTAAAGTTGTAGGATACAAAATTAATGCACAGAAACCTCATGCATTTCTATACACTAACAACAAAAGATGAGAAAGAGAAATTAAGGAAACAATCCCATTTACCACTGCAACAAAAAGAATAAAATACCTTGGAATAAAACTACCTAAGGAGGCAAAAGACCTGTAGTCTCAGAAAACTATAAAACACTGATAAACAAAAGATGACACAAATAGATAGAGAAATATACTGTGTTCTTGGATTGGAAGAATCAATATTGGGAAAATGAATATACCACCCAAAGTAATCTACAGATTCAATGCTGCTGCTGCTGCTAAGTCGCTTCAGTCGTGTCCGATTCTGTGCGACCCCAGAGATGGCAGCCCACCAGGCTCCCCTGTCTCTGGGATTCTCCAGGCAAGAACAGTGGAGTGGGTTGGCATTGACTTCTCCAATGCATGAAAGTGAAAAGTGAAAGTGAAGTTGCTCAGTCATGTCCAACTCTTAGTGACCCCATGGACTGCAGCCCACCAGGCTCCTCCGTCCATTGGATTTTCCAGGCAAGAGTACTGGAGTGGGGTATCATTGCCTTCTCCACAGATTCAATGCAATCCCTATCAAATTACAAATGACATTCTTCACAGAATTAGAACAAAAATGTTTACAATTTGCACAGAAACACAAAAGACCCCAAATAGCTACAGTAATCTGGAGTAATCAGGCACCCCCAACTTCAAATTGTACTACAAAGGTACAGTAATCAAGACAGTATGGTATTGGCACAAAAACAGTACTACCATATGACCCAGCATTCCCACTTCTGGGCATATACGCTGAGAAAACAGTAATTCAGAAGCACACATGGACCCCAATACTCACTGCCGCACTGTTTACAGTAACCAGGACACAGAAACAACCTAAATGTCCAGCCAGAGGAATGGATCAGAAGACAGGGCTCAGATATACGGTGGCATATTACTCAGCCATGAAGAGAAATGAAACAGGGTCATTTGTAGAGATGTGGATGGAGCCAGTCTGTCATACAGAGTGAGGTAAGTCAAAGAGAATACCAAACATTGTACATTAATGCATATATGTGGAACCTAGTAAAACTGTCAGATGAACCTATTTCCAAGGCAGGAATACCAACGCAGACATATAGAACAATGTGTACAGGAGGGGAAAGGGAGAGTGGGAGGAACTGGCAGATTAGGATTGACGTATAGACACTACCATGTGTCAGATAGTGGAAGCTGCTGTAAAGCAGAGGACGTTCAGCTCAGTGCTCTGTGATGACCTGCAAGGGTGGGATGGGGTGAGGGGTGGGAGGGAGGTCCAAGAGGATGCGGATGTATGTATACATATAGTGATTCACTTCATTGTACAGCAGAAACTAAAACATTGTAAAGCAATTACATTCCAATAAAATTTTTTTAGAAGAAAATAAGGAAACACTGACCTTAAATGACACATTAAAACACGTAAGATTATAGATGCCATCCCAAGGCAGCAGGATCCACACTCTTTTCAAATGCATGTGGACTGTTTTCCAGGACAGATGACATGCTTGGCCACAAAATAAGTTTCAATAAATTTAAGAAAAATGAAATTCATATCAAACATTTTTTTCTGACCATAATGTTATGAAATAAGAAACCAACTACAAGAAAAAATGCAAAAAAACACACAAATATGTGGAGTCTAAAACAATATGCTACTAAACAGTGGATCACTGAAAAAAATCAAATAACTGAGACAAATCAAAACATAGCAATCCAGAATCTATGGGATACAGCAAAAGCAGTTATAAGAGGGAAGTTTATAGTGAGAGAGACCTGCCTCAAGAAACAAAAATCTCAAACCTAGCCTTATACACAAAGGAACTGGAAAAAGAACCATCAAAACTGAAAGCTAGCAGAAGGGGGAAAAGAATCAAAGATCAGAGCAGAAATAAGTAGAGACTACAGCAGACAAGACCAATGAAACTAACAGTTGGTTCTCTGAAAAGATAAAATGGCTAAACCTTTAGCCAAGCTTATACAATTGGAAATGAAAAAGGAGAAGTTACAACCTCTATGACAAAAATGCAAATGCTCGTAAGAGATTACTACAAACAACTACAAGACAATAAAACAACCTAGAAGAAATGGACAAATTCCCAGAAATATACACTCTAATAATGAACAAGAAATAGAAAATACGAACAGAACAATTATTAGAAATGAAATTGAGTAATAAACTCCCAGTAAACAAAAGTCCAGGACCAGATAACTCTACAAATACCTTGAGAAAAATTAACACCTATCCTTCTCAAATTTTCCAAAATATTGCAGAGGAAAGAATGCTTCAGAACTTTCTAAGAGGCCAGCATCATCCCAATATGAAAGCCAGAAATACCACACACAAAAAAGGAACGTACAGGCCAATATCACGAGTGAACACAGATGCAAAAAATCCTCAACAAAATATTAGCAAACTGAATCAATAACACATTAAAAGGATCATACATCATGATCAAGTGGGATCTGCAAGAATCCCAAGAATGCAGGAATGGTTCAACATCCTAAAATCAATTAGAAAACTGAATAAAAATCACATCATCACTTCAACAGATGATCCTAATTAAATCAGGAAACTGTTCATTCTAAAATCAAGAAACTGAATAAAAATCATATAATCATCTCAATAGATGCATAAAATTCACCATTTACTTCTTCATCATTCGTTTATTATTAAAAACTCTCAAAGTGTGTATAAAGGGAACATTCCTCAACATAATAAAGGATATACATGACAAATCCACAGCTGACATCATACTCAACAGTAAAAAGCTGAAAGCATCTCCTCTAAGATCAAGAATAAGACAAGAATGCTCACTCTTATTTTTATTCAACATAGTATTGAAAGTCCTAGCCAAGCAATCAGACAATAAAGATAGAAGAAATCCAAATTGGAAAGGAAGCACTAAAACTGTTTTGCAGATGATAGGACACTATTCTTAGAAAATCCTAAAGATGCCACCCAAAAAAAAGACTACAACTCATCAATGAATTCAGTAAAGCTACAGGGTACAAGATTAATATACAGAAATCTTCTGAATTTACAAACACTAACAACAAACTATCAAAGAGAAATTGAGACAACAATCTGATCTACCATTGCATCAAAAAGAATAAAATACCTAGTAATAAACTGATCTAAGGAAGTAAAACACATGTACTTGGAAAATCATAAAACACTGAAAAAAGAAACTGAAGACGCAAACAGATGGAAAGATTACACTGTGTTCATGGACTGGAAGTACATTGTTAAGATAATCAAAGTACCAAAGGTAACCTACAGATCAAATACAATCATTATCAACATACCAAAGACATTTTTCACAGAACTGGAAACAAATCTAAAATTTGAGTGGAAATATTAAAGATCCTGAATAATCCAAGAAATCTTGAGAAAGAACAACAGAGCTAGAGGTATCATACTCCCTGATCTCAGGATATACTACAAAGCTACAGTAATCAAAACAGCATGGGACTGCCACAAAAACAGACACAGAAAAGAGAGCCCAGAAATAAACCCATGCATTATGGTCAATCTATGACAAATGAGGCAAGAATATACAGCAGGGAAGAGACAGTCTTTTCCATAAATGGTGCTGGGAAAACAGGATGGCCACATGTAAAAGAATGAAATGAAAACATTTTCTCAAACTACCTCCAAAAATAAACTCAAAATTGATTAAAAAACCTAAATGTAAGAACAGAAACCGTAAAACTAGAAGAAAACATAGGCATGACACTCTTTAATATAAAATGGGCATAATTTTCTGTATCTGTCTCCTAAGGCAAAGCAAACAGAAGCAAACATAAACCACTGGGACCCAGTTAAGCTTAAAAGCTTTTACACAACAAAGGAAACCACTGACAAAGCAAAAACGCAACCTAAGGAAGGAATGGGAGGGGATATTTGCAAATGATATGACTGGTCCAGGGTTAATATCCAAAATATGTACACAGTTCATACAGCTCAATATCAATGAAACAACCTGATTAAAAGATGAGCAAACAACCTGAATAGGCATTTTTCTAAATAAGACATCCAAATGGCCAACAGGCACAAGAAAAGATGCTCAGCATTGCTAATCCTCAGAGAAATGCAAATCAAAAACACAGTGAGATATCCCCTCACACATGTCAGAATGGCTACCATCAAAAAGACCACAAATAACAAATGTTGGCAAGCATGTAGAGGAAAGGGAACCCTAGTCCATGGTTGGTGGGAATTTAAATTGGTGTAGCCACTGTGGAAAAATGCCAGTTTTTGTGTTGTGGCATGGAGGGTCTTCAAAAAACTAAAAATGTAACTACCATATGATCTAGCAATTCCACTCCCAGGTAGGGAACTATATGAAATAATCAAAATTATATGATTGAAATGGAACAATAATAATTGATATTATCACATAAAATAATTGAAATTATCATATATGAAATTATATGAAATAATTATATGAAGAAAATGAAAATGCTAATTTGAAAAGATCCATGTACCCCAATCAGTGTTCACAGTAGCATCATTAACAATAGCAAAGATATGGAAGCGATGTAAACATCCATCAATAGATGAATGGGTAAAGATGATATAATATATATGTGTATATGTATGCATATATATGTATGTTTTATATACATGCATGTATGTATATATACATATGTATATTTATATATATTATATATACTATATGTATATTTATATATGTATACATATATAATAGACTACTACTTAGCCATAAAAGAGTGAAGTTTTGCATTTGTAACAACATGGATGGATGGACCCAAAAGGTAGTATGAAATAAGAGACAAATATATGTTATGACTTAATGTAAAATCTTAAATATATATATACAACAAAACACAAACAGGCTCAGATATAGAGAACAGACTAATGGAAGTGAGTTAGCACACTAGGTGGGCTGCCATCTATGGTATCACAGAGTCAGACACAACTGAAGTGACTTAGCAGCAGCAGCAGCAGTTACCAGTGGGGAGAGGGAAGAGCGACTAAGAGGTTGAGAGGTACCAAAAGTTAATTAGTCTTCAAAGACATGAGTCTCTTGACTATGTCAAGAGTGTTTAGATTTTAAATTTCAAACTTGATTATCTTATATTTAGCAACTGTGGTTTATGACTTCCTTACCAAATAATGTAAAATTTCTAACACTAAGCAAACCAATACGCCAGCAAATTTGGAAAACTCAGCAGTGGCCACAGGTCTGGAAAAGGTCAGTTTTCATTCCAATCCCAAAGAAAGGCAATGCAAAAGAATGCTCAAACTACCACACAATTGCACTCATCTCACATGCTGGTAAAGTAATGCTCAAAATTCTCCAAGCCAGGCTTCAGCAACACGTGAACCGTGAACTGCCTGATGTTCAAGCTGGTTTTAGAAAAGGCAGAGGAACCAGAGATCAAATTGCCAACATCTGCTGGATCATGGAAAAAGCAAGAGAGTTCCAGAAAAACATCTATTTCTGCTTTCTTGACTATGCCAAAGCCTTTGACTGTGTGGATCACAATAAACTGTGGAAAATTCTGAAAGACATGGGAATACCAGACCATCTAACCTGCCTCTTGAGAAATCTGTATGCAGGCCAGGAAGCAACAGTTAGAACTGGACACGGAACAACAGACTGGTTCCAAATAGGAAAAGGAGTA
>SJYQ01093255.1:237700-287853 GCA_006410935.1 Redunca redunca
AGCAGCAGCAGCAGAAAGGTATACACATAAATGCTTCTTTAGAGACTATGGATGGTGGTGGCCAGTGGGCAGATTTTAAATTCTTTAAGGAGACTTATTTAGCAACTGACCTTGTAGAAAAAAAATCTGACAAACTTGATTTCACCATTTTGGTACAAATATGCATAAGAAGTACTTAACGAATCAAAACTACATGGTATTTGGCAGAAACCAAGGCAATGCCAAAGAATGCTCAAACTACTGCACAATTGCACTCATCTCATACGCTAGTAAAGTAATGCTCAAAATTCTCCAAGCCAGGCTTCAGCAATAGTGAACCGTGAACCTCCTGATATTCAACCTGGTTTTAGAAAAGGCAGAGGAACCAGAGATCAAATTGCCAACATCAGCTGGATCATGGAAAAAGCAAGAGAGTTCCAGAAAAACATCTATTTCTGCTTTATTGACTATGCCAAAGCCTTGGACTGTGTGGATCACAATAAACTGTGGAAAATTCTGAAAGAGATGGGAATACCAGACCACCTGACCTGCCTCTTGAGAAACCTGTATGCAGGTCAGGAAGCAACAGTTAGAACTGGACATGGAACAACAGACTGGTTCCAAATAGGAAAAGGAGTACGTCAAGGCTGTATATTGTCACCCTGCTTATTTAACTTCTATGCAGAGTACATCATGAGAAACGCTGGGCTGGAAGAAGCACAAACTGGACTCAAGATTGCCAGGAGAAACCTCAGATATGCAGATGACACCACCCTTATGGCAGAAAGTGAAGAGGAACTAAAAAGCCTCTTGATGAAAGTGAAAGAGGAGAGTGAAAAAGTTGGCTTAAAGCTCAACATTCAGCAAACTAAGATCGTGGCATCTGGTCCCATCACTTCATGGGAAACGGGCAAACAGTGGAAACAGTGTCAGACTTTATTTTTTGGGGCTCCAAAATCACTGCAGATGGTGACTGCAGCCATGAACTTAAAAGACGCTTACTCCTTGGAAGGAAAGTTATGACCAACCCAGATAGCATATTCAAAAGCAGAGACATTACTTTGCCAACAAAGGTCCGTCTAGTCAAGGCAATGGTTTTTCCAGTGGTCATGTATGGATGTGAGAGTTGGACTGTGAAGAAAGTTGAGTACTGAAGAATTGATGCTTTTGAACTGTGGTGCTGAAGAAGACTCTTGAGAGTCCCTTGGACTGCAAGGAGATACAACCAGTCCATTCTGAAGGAGATCAGCCCTGGGATTTCTTTGCAAGGAATGATGCTAAAGCTGATACTCCAGTACTTTGGCCATCTCATGTGAAGAGTTGACTCACTGGAAAAGACTCTGATGCTGGGAGGGATTGGGGGCAAGAGGAGAAGGGGACGACAGAGGATGAGATGGCTGGATGGCATCACGGACTAGATGGACGTGAGTCTGAGTGAACTCCAGGAGATGGTGATGGACAGGGAGGCCTGGCATGCTGCGATTCATGGGGTCGCAAAGAGTCGGACACGACTGAGCGACTGAACTGAACTGAACACAATACTGTAAAGCAATTATCCTTCAATCAAAAATAAATTTAAAAAAGAATCAAAACTACAGATGAAAAAGTTTAAACAACCAAATAAAATCCAGACCTAAGATCTCAACTGCTTTTAAGCGTTCACATGCCCCTACCAATTAAAAAATGTGCTGTGTATTTAAATCTTAATTTATATGGATCCATCATGTCTATTCTGAAATTATGCCAAATGGCAAGATTCCAGAAACTAAAATAAGGTTAAACTAAGGTGTGTCTCAAAAGGAAAACATAAAAACTCTAACTTTGGCAGGAAGTGACCAAAGTAGCATATCTAAATTAGTAAGCTTTGTTTAAAACACATATGCTTTTTTTTTAAAAAAAGGCACACAAGCCAAAAAGTTTGGTAAAATTCTTTTTTTTAATAGTTACGACGATTGCAGCAGCAAATCATATATCCATCTTCCCAAAAATCTACGTTTGTACCACTCAAGTCAAATTTTATACAGAAGATAAAAGTTATCTTTTGTATAATTTTATACAGAAGATAAAAGGTGCAAGAAGGAAGAACTCCCACAAACTATTCCTTTCAGGCCAAGAGCAAACATGCAATGCTGAAACTACACAATAACAGCAGATACCACAGGAAACAAGAAAAAAGACAGGCAGGTAATAGTTTGTTGACTGCCTACTAATTCTTATTTATTACTAACAAATCTGTGAAGTAGACAGTATTCTCTCCATTATGCAAGTGAAGAAACTGAAGTTCAAGACTAAATAAGCATCCGTGTGACCAAAAGCAAGAATGCGTAATAGAAATAGTACACATGAGCTCAGTTATGTCCAACTCTTTGTGACCCCATGGACTGTAGCCCACCAGGTGCCTCTGTCCACAGGACTCTCCTGGCAAGAATACTGGAGTGGGCTGCTATTTCCTCCTCCAGGGTATATAGCTGACCCAGGGATTGAACTGGCGTCTTCAGCAGCTCAGCAAAGCAGAATTTTGAAACCAGTCTACCAGGCTTCATATACCAGATTCCACCGTATCTGGTTAACAATTACTTTGGAAAGCATGGATATCAAATAATCCATTGTTCTCAGTAAAGAGGGTTCTATAAGAGGAATTCAACTATTCCTATACCATTGACCTAAAAATGGTTCCTTTATCTGGGAAGATCATTCTTCCCTCACCTGGTGTATCACAAGAAACCATGACAACCTACTATCCCAGACTACTAGCTACTACACTCTCCTTTCTAAGTCCAACTTTTTTAAAAGAACTACCAATACCCACAGATTTCCACTTCACCAACTACTCACTGCTCTGCTGCTGCTGCTAAGTCACTTCAGTCATGTCTGACTCTGTGCGACCCCATAGACGGCAGCCCACCAGGCTCCCCCATCCCTGGGATTCTCCAGGCAAGAACACTGGAGTGGGTTGCCATTTCTACAATTTAAAAATGGCTTTACATAAAGTTATCAGTGACCTGGGAGAAGGCAATGGCAACCCACTCCAGTGTTCTTGCCTGGAGAATCCCAGGGATGGGGGATCCTGATGGGCTGCCATCTATGGGGTCACACAGAGTCAGACACGACTGAAGCGACTTAGCAGCTTAGCAGCATCAGTGACCTTAGTGTAACTAAACCAAATGGACACTTTGCAGGTGTTACCTCACCTTTCAGGAGGATGTAGACATTGTTACCACTCTCTTCTTGAGGCACTCTCTTCATTTGGCTTTCCACAGTCTTCTGGTTTTTTAAAGTGTCCTCTCCCTCTCAGTCTTGGCTGTTTTTATTTCTTCCAACCAATCTGAAGCTCAGTCCTAAACCTTTTTTTTTTTCCATTTATAACTTCTTCTTGAGATTTCATCAATTCTCATGACTTCAATTACCATGAGTATGCCCAGGACCCCGAAAAGTCAGACAGTTCCTCTGAGCTTTAGATCCATTCATCCAAACAAGGACCAGATACTCCTTCTTGGAAACTTTAAAACTTCACGTAACATGGTAAAAACCAAACTCACTATCTCATCTCCATCCCCATTCCCATTTTAAATGGGTTCTCTCCTAGGGCTCCCCAGTTTAGTTATTACAGAAGTCAATATCTATCCAATTATACAAGCCAGAACTTTCAAAACTATCTTTGATATTTCTCTCTGACTCTCCATTTTTCCTATGTCACCAAAACTTGTCCATTTTATCTCCCAGATACCTCACAAATCCCTCAACCTTCCTCCATCTCTACCAGCACCTCTTTACTTTCACTAAAATTATCTCATTTGGACCCCTGCAACAGCTTCCTAACTGATCTCCCTAAATCCATTCTTTTCCAGCTCCAATCTATTATTCCACCCTGCAGCCAAAGTCATCATTTTAAAAAGCTACCCTATCCTTCTTATTCAAAATCCTGTTTATAAACTCTCATAGTACCCAAACCTCTCCTTCAGAGCACTTAATGGTTCATTTTTTATATTTATTTGTGTGACTATATGCATCTGCACTGCCCATGACAGAACCAAGCACACAATGTGTGTAAGAACAAATACTAGCGGAATAAACAAATGCCTACTACATAATTGACACTGCATCACAGCCAACGAGAACATATACATGAAGACCCAGTCCTTTTCAGATAAAGAAACTGAAGTTGTGAACTTGGGTGATCACCCTAGTACGTGATCAGACCTGCACCGTTCCAGTGTCCATATTCTTTAAATTTTATGCATCCTATGAATACAAAATAATTTTGTAAAACTTTTATACATTAAAAAAAAATAAATGGGACTAGTATCTTGATAAAATAAAAAATATTTTAATAAAGTTCTGTTGAAATTGCAAGGTAACACCCTACATTTAAACTGCAACAGTTCATTTCTCTCTTATTTTTGAGTAATTAGTTTGCACAGATATGATGCTAGCCCCCTCAAATAAGTACCCATTCACACCCTTTAATACAGAAAGTATTAATAAGTCTTTATCTCCTATAACATAAACACCTTCTTCTGAATTATATTCAGATATTACACTAAAATATGTTTACAGCTAGCCCCTATCTGAGCTATAACATTTCTGTCACAACTCTGTTTGATATATCTGACAGTTCAAAATTTCAAACCCCTCTGCTTTTAATTTATAAAACATTCAACCAAGTTATGCTATCTTCCAATCTCAATATTTTATTTTTTTAAAATTTTATTGATTGATTGATAGGTAGATGGATTGACTGATTTTTGCCACACCAGGCAGCTTGTGGGATCTTAGTTCCCTGATCAGAGATCAAATCCAGACCATGGCAGTGAAAGTGCCAAGTCCTGGGAACTCCCTGGTGGTCCAGTGGCTAAGACTCCATGTCCCCAATGCAGGGGGCCTGGGCTTGATCCCGCATGCTGCAACTAAAGATCCTGTGTGCCACAATGATCAAAGATCCAGTGTGGCCACAACTAAGACCCAGCACAGCCAAATAAATAAGTAAATATCTAAAAAGAGAAAGAAAGAAAGCACTGACTCCTAACCACTGGACCACCAAGAAATTCCCCTCCAATCTCAGTATTTCACTCTTAATTATGAAAAGTCTGAGGACATGAAATAAGGGTAACTATAACAAAATTTTTTCAGCAATGTTCTCTTTTCCTAGTAAATCCTAAACACAGGCTGAATTATCATTGACCAACCTAAACAATAAATTGTTTACTTCAGGAAATTTAAACCATTGTAAATGTGACCCTTAGATTTATCCAACTGAAAATCAGAATCTCCACTATTATCTCTTTACTGGGAAGCGCTTCTTTACGCTTAGTAAAGGCTTAGTCTAGGCCTCGTGAGGCATTGTCATGGTTAATCCTACTGTCCCTCTTTCTCTCAAGGAAGCTTCATCCTTTCCTGACTTCCTCTTGCAAGGTAAAAACAGACTATAGCAATATTCACTTCTTCATTTAAAAAAATTGTTCTTTTCCTCACTCTACTCTTTGCCTCCCTTTTTATCAGAAGAAATTAAGTTAGCCAAAGCCAACATCAGGGCTTTTGAGCTATAGATGCTTATGAGTTCAAAATTTCAGTCACAACTACTGAATACCTCAATGCTTTTAAATGTAAGCTTTAAATTATTACCAAACAAAAATATGATTCTTAAGTAGGACTCAACTTAAGTAGTTCTTGTAACTTTGGCCATAGTATTTTACTTCTGGTGTATATATTTCCAATTGGTGGTAGGTTTCCAGGGTTATTGGGTAGATGAAATTCCTTAACTGTTTAATGAAAGCTATATGCCAATACCCTACATAGTAATGCACCATTCTGCCACCCAAAGCTACACAGTAACATTAACGTCTCACCACTCCAATCATTAACTGACTAACAAACTATAAGACTAGTACTGAGGAAAATAGAAACATAATCTTACATAATGTAATTATTTTATTTCAAAGAACATCTCTCTCTTATTTCCTATTAAATATTCTGCAAGTCACTGGGAGAATAGAGCACAGGCGAATACAAAGTTAGAAGAGATTTCCCTGGTATTTCAGATCTTTGCCAAAAGATTTTGAAAGTCTTAGTTGAAGACAAACTGCTATTGATACAGATGACAATCTCCTGATATTAAGCAGACTAGATCTAACCTAGCCTAATTGTGATTTCTTTTTGTATTTTTTTTTTAATTTAATGGCAGTTGAACGTCCTTTTTCATCTTTTTTAAAACTGAAAATCTCCCTTCACTGAAATTTCAGTGAGTCTGACAAAATTATATTCTGCTTTGGCTTCTCAAGGTGGCATATGTCACCACTTCTAACAGTATGGCTGACAGAAGAGTATCCAACTAGTTTCAAGATTTTATAAGTTATCTGGTCACTGATAAAGTCATATGCCTATGTGTGGCGAAAGAAGAAACTCAAGCAGGGGGCCTACATTATTTGTATCGGGGACCATTTTTCCTATGTCACTACTTTCTGAATACTTCAGTCAGCCTTCAGATTTTTCCTGTTTTCTGCCGACAACACTCCCTTCATGGCCTGGCTAGATTAATAACAGATCTCCTACAAGTGTGCTGCCTTGCTCAAAATGCCCCGCTTACCCTGCATTCTTTGTTTTCCTACCCTAGTGTCAAATGCTCAAATATGTTCTGCAGCTATTGACTCTCCTTAATAAGAAAGTTTGCTTACCATTATGACCCAGAGAGATAGATAAGGCAGATATCTCATTATAATTTACACATGAGTAAACGAAACAGCCCAAGTGATCCTGCCCATGTGATCAGAGAGAAAAGCAGCAGCAAAACTAGAATGTGACTTGCAAGCCAACCACTTTCACTACCAGATCACACTTTGAACCCGTTAAGTAAATTACATAAACAAAATTGTTATTCAGTGAAAAATCATCCACAATGTCAAATCCTAAGCAAGGCGAGGAAGTCTCATGCAAAAAACTTATCTTCTTAGAAGATAATTTATTCATTGTTAGATTTGGTTAGTAATTAAATTGCAATCAATGGCAGAACTTAGAATCTCACTCATATTCATATAGATATCCAACACTAGCCATAAAGTTGAGTATTACCCATATTTGCCCTAAACTTTTGATAACATCACAATTTAAGAGACCTCTTCTCCAACTAGGCCACTGGGTCAGACATAGACAACATATGAGAAGGATCATATTCAAAATTTCTTTCTCTTATCAATGCTATTTTAAAAAAAATAAAAATTATAAACATCACTTGCTTCTCTACACTGTATAACTATTCTAGGTATATTTTCCAAATCAATTGGGATGTCATTTGAAAAACTGTTTAAATGGGCTTTTTAAAGAAAAGTATGCTAAATATATAATATTAAAACATAAAATATTATAAAAGTATGAATTTTAATTATATTTAGCCATACATTTAATTACAGAGTCATACTGCCTTTATGAGGAAGGCTATCCTAAAATTAGGCCTATCCCAGAACACTGCAGGTGGATGTGACCACTATAAACATTTATTTCTTAAACTTCATGGAAAGAAAACAAGGATAAATTCCTATTGATCAAGAGAAGTTATGAAAAGAACCTGTTATGTTTAGCTGTACTGCAGCCATACTTCAGCCTGAACTGCAAGTTATTAGGTTCTGACTAGCTCATATTCAAGAAATAAAATCTTCATGTTTTAAAACTCTGAGTACCAAGAGAAGTTACGATTACCCAAATCATGCCATTTCCACTTCACACACATCTTTGTTTATTACTATTTCGCTCAATTACAGATATTCATGTTGGTACCTTGTCTATGAGCTATGGAAACATTGCTCACCTAGAAGTAAAATGATAAGATCTCAGTGAGGTATCTGACTGCAGAAAGAAATAGGTTAGAAGTAATCAGAACGTCTCCCATAGTGATCTGGGCACAAGAAACTGAAATATGAACCAGGTCCCAATTCAAATGCTATTTAAACTGAAGCTAGAACTACACTAAACAATGTCCCAAAAGAAAACTCACCAGTACATGGTATCAAATTTAAACAACAGATGGGATCAGTGGCCGAATTGGGTTATTATCTTAATAGTGATAATGATAACAACAAGGGGACAGACCAGGACTACGTTAAAACTTCACATACACTCTCTCACATTATCTCATCTAATTTCACAAAACTATGAGGAAGACACTATTATCATTATCTTTTTCCTCATTAGGTGACAAGACTCATGGAGAGCTGAACCAACCTACCCAATGTCACACAGTTAGTAAGAGTTAAATTCCAACCCCCAGAAGAGTGACTGACTCAAGTATCTTGCCTACTCATTCATGTAAAAAATATCTGAATGCCTAACATGTATTACACACTTTCTAAGCACTCATAACGGAGAAGGCAACGGCACCCCACTCCAGTACTCTTGCCTGGAAAATCCCATGGATGGAGAAGCCTGTTTGGCTACAGTCCATGGGGTCAATAAGAGTCGGACAGGACTGAGCGACTTCCCTTTCACTTTTCATTTTCATGCATTGGAGAAGGAAATGGCAACCCACTCCAGTGTTCTTGCCTGGATAATCCCAGGGATGGGGAGCCTGGTGGGCTGCTGTCTATGGGGTCGCACAGAGTTGGACACGACTGAAGCGACTTAGCAGCAACAGCAGCAGCAGCAAGCACTCCTATTACAGCGTTTCCACCCAGTAATAAAGACAGATTCTGAACTATCCACTGGAGAAGGGACAGGATATCCACTCCAGTATTCTAGCCTGGGGAATTCCATTGACTATACAGTCCATGGGGTTGCAAAGGGTCAGACATAACTGAGCAACTTTCATTTCACCACTTCAGAACTATCTACAGGAATTATTTCCAGAATTTAGCACTAACCAAAAGTGTAATGTTCCCCAAGGTTTACAGTATCCTTGCTGGAAAGCAAAAGCGAAGATCTCAGGAGAAATTGTTCTGAAATTCACAGACTTCATTAAAATACCTACTCCTCTCCCCTTACAGTATCTGTGTACCCACTGGGGACAGAGACCCTGTCTCACTCACTCTTAGTACCTAAATGCTATAACATATCAGGCACTCAGCTTACCATATGGTATTGTCATTGTTACGAGTCTGTCTTCCAGAGTAAGTAAGAAGCTACTTGAGATCCATGAGTTTTATTTTTTCACCCATTTTTGTACCACCAGTGCTAGGGCATACAACAAGCCTATTACTTCACAGTTTTGTGATGATTTCATGAGTTATGTAAAACGTTTACCAAAGGCTCATTTATGCATTGAATAAGGAATAGTTTTTTTCTTATTTACCCCTCAAGCACCTATGCAGTCAACCCCTCTCTTCCTGCTGACGTAAATGAACCAAAAGGCAAGGCAGAACCTGGCTTAACAAGCTGCCAATTAACTCAAGAGCTCATCCGCTACACATTTCCTATATGTCATTTTCCTAGGCACCCCACCCTGAAAAAAAGACACAGGAAACATTTCCAAGAAGTGACAACTGAGAACTAAACCATGAGGTTCTAACTATATTTACTGGAATGAGTTACCAAAGGTGACTCTAAACTCTACACACATGATTCACATGAAATGCAATAAAGTACAAAGGTCTTCCTCTCCTGGGTAAAAGTGCCTATAACAACAATGCTATTTGAAGAAAAAAATCTATATTAGTGATCGGGCTTTCCAGGTGGCACAGTGGTAAAGAACCTACCTGCTAATGCAGGAGACACAGGAGATGTGGGTTTGATCCCTGCATTGGGAAGGTCCTGTGGAGAAGGTAATGGCAACTCACTCCAATATTCTTGCCTAGAGAATCCCCATGGACAGAGAACCCTGGCAGACTACAGTCCAAGGGGTTGCAAAAGAGTCAGACACAACTAAGTGACTAAACAACAACAAACTTTACTGATCAGGATAAATCAGTTATATCTTCCAGTATGATATACCCTCCTAGCAAACTCTTAGTAGTTATTGAGAGTTTGATTTATGAAAAATTAAAGTGCCTCCTTTGGACAGCAGATACATGATCAAAACATGATAAGCAGAAACTGACTATGAAGCCACATCATATGGAATAAAGATAGTCATAAAAGATTTAGCCCACCTAAAATAATCACTGCTTTTACAGCCAATTAATTGCCTCAGTCCCTCATTTCTTATCCTCTTCATTTCTCAATCTGGACAGTTAATCTGAATTCAAAAGTTGTAACTCTTAAAAATGCATTTCCCAATTCCCAACCATGCAACTTCTTACCTGGGTTCCACTGGCAGTTTCTCAGCTACCTTAGGCCTTAGTTCCACCATCAACAGAATGAAGATAACTAAGCTATCCTCCCTAAGCAGGTTTTGATAGACCTCATAGCCACACATAGACATAGAGCACTAAATGTCAGTTATTGTTATTTTCCACTTTGACATTTAGAAATAAGCTGCAATAGTTACTATTAAGAACACTAGGATACATACTGTATTCCAGCCACACTGGCCTCTTTTCTGTTACAAATGCCCTTTGCCCCTCAACACCTGCTCTTTCCTATGCCTGGAATCATCTTCTTTCAGCTCCTCCATGACCAACTTTCATTCTTAAATCTGAATTCAAATATGCCTTCCTCAGAGAAGCCTTCCTTGAGATTACTACCCCTCAATATCTCACTCTCTTCTAACCTTGCTTACATTCTTTCATGGCATTCACAAATATTTGTAACTATTAGTATAGAGAACTTATCTTTTTCACAATGAAATTTACAACTCCTAGCATTGTAAATATTAAGCACGTGTACGTGTGTGTGCATATGTGCTCAGCCGTGTACAACTCTTTGTGACCCCATTGACTGCAGCAATGCCAGGCTCCTTTGTCCATGGAATTTTCCAGGCGAGAATATTGGAGCGGGTTTCCATTTCTGTCTCCAGGAAATTTTCCCACCCAGGGATTGAACCTGAGTCTCCGGCATTTTCTGCATTGGCAGATGGGTTCTTTACCAGCTTGACCACCACAGAAGCCCTATTAAGCACATAATAGCTGATAAACAAGTGAACGATGTTGCAAAATCAAATATTTTAAAACTTAACATTGTATTCCTAAAGGAAAGCAATATTAATATTCATTGGAAGGACTGATGTTGAAGTTGAAGCACCAATACTTTGGTCACCTGATGCAAAGAGCCAACTCATTAGAAAAGGCCTTGATGCTGGGAAAGATTGAGAACAGGAGGAGAAGGGGGTGAAAGACGGTTGGATGGCATCACCAATTCAATGGACATGAGTTTGAGCAAACTCCGGGAAATAGTGAAGGACCGGGAGGCCTGGTGTGCTGCAGTCTTAAGGTCACGAAGAGTCAGGCACGACTTAGCAACTGAGCAATAACACAGAATTAAACACAACACAAAAAATAAAAGATAGTATCAGGTTAACATGTGTCAAAATAAATAGCTGAGGTAATTCTCTGGAGATCCAGTAGTTAGGACTCCATACTTCCACTGCAGGGGCCAGCGTTCGATCCCTGGTCAGGGAACTAGGATCCCACAACCAACAAAGAACAGCCAGTAAATAAATAAATACTGCCTGAAAAAACAGAAGTAGGAGGGAGATGGAGTATGAAGAGGTATTACACAATAGTTTTTTCTTTGATGCCTGCTTAACCATAGGTAGGAAATCAAACAACAGAATTCACACAAATGAGGGAATACAATTAAGGTCATTCAAAAGTTTTAGGAATATTAAGTCTACTTTTTATATGGTGACTCAATCAGTTCCAAGGCCTGGACAATAAAAATAGTGAAGGTGACCAGTGTCTGGCTAACTCCATTTTCTTAAGTTGAAATTCAGGACTTAACCACTGTATAAAGTAACAGTTTTTCCATCTGTTTAGTTACACTCTACCACAGACTATACAGATCATTTTCCAACATAGCTGGGATTACCACTACCTGAAGATCATGTATGTGGTTTTTACACATGACTGATAAGACACTACTATTTCAAGATGTTCTGTAAGCTTCAAAGATATTCCATGAGTATTTACAGGAAACAGTTTGAAGTTTGTGTTTTTGTCCCTAATACAAAACTATGTTGATGTTAGTTTTACTAAAATAATGATGTTTTAATTATTACAGGATTATAGAGGATTACTTTTATTTGACAATCATATTATGCACACAAGTGCAAGGCCTACTCTAAGACCTTTATATTTTCACTCATTTAAGCCTCACAACAACCATACAAGGTAGGTACTTTATCATTACACAGCTGCAACAGACACACACAGAGGAAATCTGCCTAAGGTCACACAGCTAATAAATGGAGGAACTGGAATTGAACCTACACAGTTTGGATCCAGAGTCCATCACTAGACTATGCTGTCTATCTAATGTTTTAAAGAAAAATCAATAGTTTATAAAGTCATAACCAATGTTAGACTAGTGTCAGTTAAGTAAAACTGAAACAACTCAGTCTGAGCCATCTAGGCTTTAAACCTAGACAGCAAGAAGGTTGAAGGGCGAAGGAAAGCAGGAAGGAAAAAGTGGAAACGAAAAATAAGGTAAGTAGAAAAAGAAGGACTTCCCAAGCAGCAGTGGTAAAGAATCCACCTGCCAACACAGGAGATGCAGGAGACTCAGGTTTGATCCCTAGGTCAGGAAAATCCTCTGCAGAAGGAAATGGCAACCTGTTGCAGTATTATTGCCTGAAAAATTATGGACAGAGGAGCCTGGTGGGCTACAGTCCATGGGGTCACAAAGAGTAGGACATGACTGAGCACACACACATACAGCAAAAAGGAGGGACAAAAAGAAAGAAGTTACTGTAACCACTGTTCATAATATCTGAATGAATGCTTTTTCAGAAAGAAAATAAGGGACAAGACAGTGCCTATATAATCCCTAACTAGCTTATTACACAGACTGTTTATTTCCAGCCCCAATGCTGAATTAAACCAGTAAATTAGGAGGAAATAACATTTCAAATTCCTTTGCATAAGAGAATTCTCTGGTGTGTTCCAGTGACTAGGACTCTGGGCTCTCATTACCAAGGGTCTGGGTTCAACCTCTGGTCTGGGAACTAAAATTCCACAAGCCATGGGGCAAAAAAAATAAAAAATTTTAAAAAAACACGTTTCTTGGGACTTCCCTGGTGGTCCAGTAGTTAACACTCCATGCTGCCAAGGCAGGAGGGCCTGGGTTCAATCCCTTGGTGGGGAACTAGATCCTACATGCCAGAGCAGCCAAAAAAAAAAACAACATAAAAAACCTAAAGCTATATGTTAACTAGTTCTCTTAAAATGTAGGTTTTAGTAACTTTCTACCAGCTTCTTTTAAGTCAGATAAACAGTAACAATTTAAACTTTAATTTCTTATTAAAACTAATTAGAATAGTTCCACAAACTGAGTAATACACAGGAAACTTTGGTAGAATTCAGCCAAAAATGACTAAGCAAGAAAGAAATTAACAAAGGTTATGGCATGTCCATGAGTTTCCAAAAGGATTTAATTCAAACAGAATATAAAGGAAAAAATTACTTTTCACAAAAGCTATAGAGGGGAATGTTTTCTGAATATTTCCATACTCTCATCCAAGCAAGGTAAATTCAAGTTTAAAGTCAACTGTATAAAGCCAACTAGAGCCAAATACTATTAATTTCCTCCAGGCCTCTGCTTTTGTTCCAAACTACGAGAAGGCAATGGCACCCCACTCCAGTACTCTTGCCTGGAAAATCCCATGGACGGAGGAGCCTGGAAGGCTGCAGTCCATGGGGTCACTAAGAGTCAGACATGACTGAGCGACTTCACTTTCACTTTTCACTTTCATGCATTGGAGAAGGAAATGGCAACCCACTCCAGTGTTCTTGCCTGGAGAATCCCAGGGACGGGGGAGCCTGGTGGGCTGCCGTCTGTGGGGTGGCACAGAGTTGGACACAACTGAAGCGACTTAGCAGCAGCAGCAGCAGCAGCCATTTAAAGGTAGAAAAAGTCCTCCAAGAGGAAGCCAATCTGACCCAAGAATATGCCAGTTTGACAAATTTTTGTTCATTTTTTGAGATTCCTTCCCCGTCTCAGTGTCTGGGAGGAAAGACAAAAGTTATATAAAATAGAGAAACAAACACAGTAAACTTTAATCAGAAGCAAAAGAAGTTAGCTTAATAGAAGTAAACAGAAATTGAAATGGCAAGTAACCAGGAAAAGCACTATGTCCTGTTTATTTACTTACTTATTTACCTCTTTGGTATCTAACAGAATCCCCAGCATCTACTAGATAATAAAACAAATGTGTGGGTGAATTCACCCAATAATGAGTAAATGAACAAATAAAGGTTAGGAGAAAAAGGAAGGCTGCAGACTTTCAGCATGGGAGACTCTTTCATTATATAAATATCTGACTTTCCCTTAAGAAAGTGGCCCAAACTGAGATCAGGAAAAGGAGCACACCTATGGGTAATACTTAAGGGGCAGAATGAGATCAGCATAATTACTGAAGAAGAATAAGCAATGGGATTCCACAATCACCTGGGGCTTCCCAAGTGGCACTAGTGTTAAAGAACCTGCCTGCCATCGCAGGAAACATAAGAGACTCGGGTTTAATCCCTGAGTCAGAAGATCCCCTGGAGGAGGGCATGGCAACACACTCCAGTATTCTTGCTTGGAGAACCTGCATGGACAGAAAAGCCTGGCAGCCTATAGTCCATTAGGGAAGCAAAGAGTCGGACACAACAAAATCAACTTGGAACGCACACACAACCACCTAGTATGGCTGCCAGTGTTCTTTGCTGCCAGATTTTCCCCTAAATTTATTGACTCTGATTTGGCATAAAGGTGATACCATGTTTGCAGAATGCTGAGGAAACCATGACCCCCTCTGTTCTAAGAAAACCAATGTTGGAGCCCACGAGTTCCTGTTACCATCTGCTTTTATGGGCCAGTGTAATTGCTGTCAAGTGCAGAAAGGGAAGTCACCTCCGATTTGTTTTGGACATAACATGAGTATTATCAGTAGTGCCCTGGCAAAAAACAGCACACCCAAACAAGGTATTTAAATAAGAATTTAATGAAGGAACCATCTTCAAAGGTACAGGTAGGATTTAGGGAAAGCAGCAGGGAATGGTACCAGCAACATCCGGAAGCCATTATCATCTCTAGGCTAAAGGGGCAAGTAAAGGGTTACCAAAACCCAGAAAGATCTGTAACTGTAGCTGGCTGGCACAGAGGGCCACTGAACAGAAGCTGTGACCTACTCACAAAACACAAAATAGCTCTGGCAACGCAAATCCAGCAGGAAGAAACTGGCTCTTCCAGGCCTCCTGCTGTTGTCCCATTGGTCAAAGTCAACCAGAAACAAAAAGCAACAGCCTAGTTGCAGTCCATAGCACTAGCCTCCCAGAGCATAGCGCAGGGTGGGGAAAAGATCTAGAGGAGCCAAAGAAGAAGGCACAGTACAGAAAAGATATTCCAGATGACTGCTACCCAGCAAAACTCAGGCACATAAGAAGGTTCTGCCAGTTCCACCTAAATCTTCCAGGCATCACGAGATACTTGCAAAAAAGTCATACACACAGCTACTTACTTGGGTTCCCACTGCCCTGTACTGAGCTGAGAGGAAAAAAAAAAAAAGATTCCAAGAGTACTCCTGGGGTAACATATGTCATTTCCGCACCTCTAAACAAAAACAGACAATCCATTTATCTATGATAGATCATTTATAGCACACCTCTTTTTTCTGTACTCAAAGAGCATCTATTCCATACCTTTATTATTACATTTATCATGATGTATCATAGCCTCTTGTTTCTCCCTCATTAGACCCTAAGCTCCTTGAGGGCACAGACTTTCTAATTCATCTTTATCTTTAGCACCTAACATGAACTTGGAACAGAGTTAGCCTTCAATCAATGTGCACTCAATCAATTCATTGGCAGTCTAATGCCAGAGTGCATAAAATCTAAAATGACTCTCAGCAATTAAGTTTTATTTAGGACGTGGTTTAACACAATGAGCAAAACACAGCTTTCACATCAGCCCACTACGATTCTCTGTAGAGCAGCTTTTCTTGTGTGCTCAGGTGATATTTATGGCCTTTTTCTACAATCATAGAACTCATTATCAAAGGAGCCAGAGAAAGCTGGCAAGACCACACTCCATCTCAGAAAGGAATCAAATACACATCATCTCTCAAAATTCTCATTCTTTTTCCAAGAAGAGACCAGATCCACTGAAGGAAGTAATAATTTGGGTATACTGTATGGAGGAAATCATGTTTCATAGTGGTGATAATATTGACTTGGGATAGGAATGCTTTTACACGTGTGTAAGCATGCACACACCCGCCCCCTTACATACAGGCATGTTTATCATTTAAACAGATATCACTTTCTGTAATATTATAAAGTAGCCATGTAACACAATCACATATCATCATATTAAATGGATACACTGCATGATGTTGGGTGATCATTAACAGAACCTGGAACATATTCACATTATAATTAAGAACCACTTTCACATAACCCTGTACTTATGATCTGCTTGATCATCTTTCTGTTGCTATAGTCAACTTTTATCTGTAGTCCTCCAAAGAAAAAGAAAAAACTTAATGCCAAGTTGATAACCCTCTTTGAGCTACCACTATTTTAAAGGCCGCCAACCTCCTGCTGTCAGTAAGATGAATAAAAATAAAACTTTAAATGACCCTTAAAGGGGACTTTTTGGCAGACCAGTGGTTAAGACTCTGCGCTTCCATGGCAAGGGGTACAGATTCAATCACTGGTTGGGGAGCTAAGATCCTGCATGCTGTGCAGCTCAGCCATAAAGTTCAAAAATAAATAAAATGACTCATAGACCCCACTAGAAAGGTGAGTTTTTTAATAAAAATATATAATCTCCCAAAACTCAGTATGAAAATACTTTGCATCTCTAGCATCACTGTTCTCCTTCACTGTTGTTTGTAACAGAATGTTGCTATTAAATCTAATGTCATCTTATATACCAAATTAAAATAAGCCAGTATTTCACTTTCTATTTAGGAAAAGGGAATTCTGAGCTTATCTTGACAATACACTTAATTATTTTAAAACTCTAGCAATACAAAAACAGATAAAATGTTTTTCAAATAGATCAGGTATCTGATACTGATACTCAATGCATAAGTCTCCTAAACAAGCTTTTTCCAAAACCAAAGATTTTAAAATCAGAAATAACAATTTTATCTTTTTTTGAGAGTCATCATAAATTCTGCAACTGTCAGGCCAAGTTAGCAAAAAAATTACTCAATTCTATTGGACAGCTATGTGATGCTTGCAGCATGTTGAAAACATAGACTACAAAACCCCCAAATTTTATAAAGTTGTACTGCAAATAGTTTCCTCAAATATACATGAATTAAAACAAACAAAACATAGATTTAGCATATGGCTTTGTGTGTAATAACATTGAGCTACCTGAGAGCAGTATTATGTTTCATCTATCCTGGTTCAGTGCTTGGCCCAAAGAGAAAACGCATTTGTTTCATAAATTAGTAACTGCATAACGTAGGAAAAATGGGAACTTTATATATGATTCTGACAGTACAGTATGTGGCAATGATAGGATAATCTTCAATATATTAGAATTTTAAAAATCACTTCTGACTGAACATTTTCCTCTCCCCTCACTAAAATATAAATGAAATTTAACAAAGCTCCACAAACACTGAGTATAAATTTAAATACATTTTAAAATATAACATATTTACCAAGGTGAACTTTTCATTGCCAATAAATCTGAATATAATTAATGTAATTTTGAATATGTCCGGACATCTGAAAGGATCACTTGCGTTTTTATAAAAATAGTGTTCCAAAATCGTGTTTCCCTTTCCTAAACGGAATTTCTAAAATTCACTGTGGGGCTATATAGGAAATATCCTGGTAAACAATAAAGATGTTTCATAAGCAAGATTTTTCCTCAAAAAACAGGTAACAGAATTTATAAAACTTCGGCAAGACTACAAGCACCTAAACGGTCAGGTTTGAGGCAGGGGAGATGGATACTGGATTAAAAGCGGAGGAAGTTTCCTCTCACCGAAAAGCCATTATGCAGACCTGCGTCTAGGATGCTAAAGTCACAGCTCTCCAACGCTGAGAGCTCGCCAATACTATTACTTCGATACTCAAACATGACTACCCGAACATCAAGCAGGTCTTCTGGCAAGTAGTTTTTCCCAAAACATATAAATAGTTCAAAGATACTGCTTTACACAATATATAGGAAGACGGTGAAAATCTCTCCTTCCAATGTCTAGCCCTTACCCAGATGACTTCGATTCTTTTTCGTCAAAAGAAAAGAGCAACTAGCGACCAGAAGCCCTACGACTGAACTCTACCGTCAGAAAGACAACGCCAAATTCGCTGCAGCCAAAGAAATGTCCAGTGCTCCTTGTGGGCTCTCACAGGAGATGGAAACCTACACGATGACGAGGTCTGTGCAGAGAAGGAAACAGCAGGTCTGGGGCACACCACGCCAACCCCATCCCCCTCAAAAGCAAGCTTCTTCAAACCTACAGGCAGAAACCTGGCATCATCACACCCACTTACAGCCTGACAATTTACAAGCCGGTAACACCTTCTAATTAGCGTTCTAACCTTTTATAGACGAAAACTTAGAACTGCTTCCCACAAGGAAGATAAACCTGGCACTGGCGCCAGTTACTGAGAATTCCCAGTGCATCAAAACCCTCTGGTTTTGTCACCAAATCTGATGAGCCAGTGACCACCAGGCTTCCCTACATCAGCGAGGGGAGGAGCCCACCCTCTCTGCTGGGAGTGAAACGGGAAACAGAGGACAGGAGAGCAGGGGATGGAGCGCAGAGGCGTGAACAGCATACAAGCAGGGTGGGCTCAGCGCACCGGCGGGCAATAGAAAGGCAGACTGACAGCAGCGGCCACGCGGGGATGCGGGCTGCGAAGCGGGGTCCCCGGGCTGCGGAAGCCGCCCCCAGCGTCTAGCCGGGCAAGGCTCGCGCGTCAGGCACACACCCCCCCCACGCCAGTCTGCGACTCCCGGCGAGTCACCTCCCAGCGGACACACGCCCGCACCCCACGGATGCACCCCACCCCGGGCTCGCGCGCACACGCCCCTCGGGCCGGCGGCGCGTACGTACCCAGCAACACGCAGAGCACATCGAGGGCCACGTACGGCAGCCGCGTCTTGTCAAACATGGTCTCCGCACGGATGGCGGAGGAGGCACCCGATTCAGGAGACCGGGCCGGGGACTGGCGACGGCTCCTCCCAGCCAGGGGAGAGCGGCTAGGGCTGACGGGGACCCCCGCGGCGTTCTGACGGGCAGCAATGGCGCCCACCACCCCTCCCCTCACAGCTCCCGCAACCACTTGGTCCGGGCCGAGACGCTCGTGTGCCAGCCGCGGCGGCTCCGTAGCCTCAGGCCCTCCTCGGTCGGCCCGGCCCGCCCCGGCTGTTGGCTGTCCACAGCCAGGCGCCCTCTCCAACAGGCGGGGCGTCCGGACTCGTGCTTTAAGGATGGGGACCGGTAGGCCCCTCCCGCGGGGCAGCGCGGGACCTGCCTGCGCGCGGCCTCGCGGGCTGAGGGAGCGCGGCGGCGGCGGCGGGGCGGCCAGTGAGGGGCACGGGGCGGGGCCGGGAAACCCCGGCTCGGGCGCGTCAGCCAATCGGCGCCTCCGGTCCCGACCTGCGGAGCCCGCCCCTCAAGTGGGACGCGCGGGCGAACGGGCGGAGCGTGTGGGCACCTCCCGTGCAGTGCGAGGGACGTTGTTCAGACACGCATTCTGCCGGTGTCGCCGAACCTGGCCTTCTGATCTCTGGCCACCGGTCATTGCTGCTTCGGAGAAAGAACCGGACCCACCCCCACCCCGGTTGCCTGCCAGCTCTCCTCACCCATGGGGGTTGGGTAATAAAGAGAAACGGGGTTGTCAGTGACAATCTCTCTCTCCTTGTCCGAACTTTAGTCAGGCTCCTCCCAGCCCTCTACTCGCCTAGGCCTCCACTGAGGCCTTCGAATCTGGCCGGGCAGAGCCCCGTATTAGCGTGAATTCTGCTAAGTCATCCTTGCACCTTTAGTATCTGGTTACCTTGTCTATGCGATCAGATTCGTTTATATATAAAGTCCGTTAGTATACACGTCCTCGGACCTGCCTTTAAGCAAGCATCCCCCTATCCTTAATGTTTTGTCTTAATTTCTCTTCCACTAACCCCCTCACTCTTCTTGTTTGTTGGCTATAATAAATTTACGAGTGTCTTTGCTGTATTCGAGGTTGAGCACAATTTCTTTCTCCTGTTGCAAGTTATGATCCCCTATTGAAATAGTTTTAAATAGACTGTACCTCACCATTTGAAATGATTTTATTTCACTCACCCCTCATTCCCGTAGGATCCTAGCAAAGTAACCTGTAACATCAGGATGTTGATAATAATCCCTGCTGTGTGTTCTAGTCAAGAAGTGATGAAGCCTGGAAAAAAATATGTAAGTGTTTTCCCAAAGATTAAACCCTCTACAGTTGTTAACCATTGGTAACTTTCCTCCACATTCATATCTTACCTTCTTCAAAGACGTTAGACAAATTGAAAACTATACTTAACTGCTTTGGACTTTCTCCACAGAAGTGTACAGGGGCACACAAAAGGGGCAGGGATTACACCTGGGAGCCCTGGGAACACTTCATAGGAGGGTGATAATTACATTGTTCTTTCCTGTCTCTCCCCGATATCAACAGCCATTTTCTTAGGTGAGAAGATAATGAAGAAGACAGTATATTTTGCCTTTTGGAGAAGTTACAAATAATAGCTTTAAAAATAAATCAACAGGGAATTAATTTCCTGGCGGTCCAGTGATTAGGACTCCACACTCACTGACCAGGGTCTGAGTTTAATCCCTGGTTGGGAAACTTAGATCCCACAAGTTGCTGAGTGTGGCAAAAAAAAAAAAATCAACAAAGTCCACTAAAATGCACTGTCGTGCCCTGTGATTTTAAAAGGGATGTACACTATGTGCATATAAGCAGTAAGTCCTCAGTTGAAAGAATGATTAAGAAATGTCATTTTGTTTGGGGAAGTGGGAGGTTTTGTTAGTTTTTGGAAGGAGTGTGGTTCGTTTTGGTTTATTTTCATAATTAGTTTCTAGTGTGATCACTGGAATTGAGAATGAGTTAAATAACCTTGAAATGATAGTGAAAACAACAAAAACGAGACAATTATTGTATAGTGACATCATTAACACCCCCTTGGGGTAGGTTCTAGTGTGTCCCTGGATTGGACATGAAACCTTAGAGATTTTCTTAAATTAACTAAGATTTGTCCTGGAATCTGTATTTTTCTCTGTGTAATATAGGCATCAAACATAAAAGCAAAGTAGAGTGCACTTGGGAAGAATAGTCCTGAAGAATCTCTGAAGAAATGAGAAACTAATTTCCTGTCTTCTTGTATTACTAAGCATTTTGAAAAGGAGACTGTAACCTGCATCGTCCATTTCAATTTCTCTTTAAATATTTGTGTATTCTCACTTCTGTCCCCACTCCTTTCCTTGTACTATCCTTTAACATAATTTTATTGGTAAGTCTCCTGTCTGTTCCAACAGTACTTGCTTCTTTTTATTTTATAAAGTTTCTACAAAGTGAATGATATTCACCTTGCAAAATTTAATGAATAAATTCCCTTAGAGTATTTGTATGTAATTATGTCCTTTCTCTCCACTTGGACCAAATCAAATATAGTTTTTATTATACTCAAGAAGCTTTGTGAAACTAAAACAATAAAAAATGTAAATGTCTGGTTCCCTAGTACGTGTGTCTCCCCCATCCAAAAAGCTTTACAATCTGCTATAATCTTTTTTTGTACTTATTGTCAAAACTATTTGTTATTAAAATTTTTTATTATATAATGTTTGATACATAGATATATCTATAAGTAAGTTATAAAACATAATAGTGGATGACTGGGAATCCACTACTCAATGCCTAGAGCATTGTGGTATCACTGAATCTATATGTTCAATCCCTTTCTTGTACTCTACTTCAGAGGAGGTAACCACTATCCTGAATTTTGTGTTTATCTTGTTCTTTCTTTGTTTTTTCCATGTGGAAAAACACATGGCCACATGTGTACATATCACTGAAAATATGCATTGTTTAGCTATCTTATATTTTATCTTTTAAAAACATGTCATATATGTAGTCTTTTGCTCTTGATTATTTTCACTCATTTCTTATACCCATTGATGTTGCTGTAATCATTGCAGGTATATCATATAAATGTGTATCATTTTATTCATTCTTTTGACAGTAGCCACCTGGGTTATTGCCATTCTTGCTATTACAAATATTGCTGCTGTGAACATTCACCTACATGTCTCCTGTGTGGAAAGATGTGGAACTACTTTGATGGGGTATACAAGTATCCTTGGAAAAGGCGATGGCACCCCACTCCAGTACTCTTACCTGGAAAATCCCATGGATGGAGGAGCCTGGTAGGCTGCAGTCCTTGGGGTCGAGAAGAGTCAGACACAACTGAGCGACTTCACTTTCACTTTTCACTTTCATGCATTGGAGAAGGAAATGGCAACTCATCCAGTGTTCTTGCCTGGAGAATCCCAGGGACCGGGGAGCCTGATGGGCTTCCAGCTGAAGCGACTTAGCAGCAGCAGCACAAGCATCCAACTTCACTAGAAAATCCCAAATTGTATTTCTAAGCATTACACCATCTTGATCACTAATGCGGTTGGGCACCTTTTCCTAAATTTATTTACCAAAAATATTTCCTCTTCTGTCAATTACCTAATCACGTTTTTGCCTATTTTTCTATTAGATGGTTTTTCTTATTTTTATCAAACTGTAGAAGTTCTTTGTACATTCTTGATAGCAATTCTTTGTGTTGTAAATTTTTCCTTCCAATATGTGGCTTGTCATTTCATTTCCTTTATAAGCAGCTATGTGCCAGAGTTATTGTAAATGTAATGTAAGCAGAGGTCTGCTAGAAGATTTCTGTGAAAACTTTTACTTTCCTGACCAAAGGAAAACACTGGTTTTCCTTCCCGCTTCTTTCTGCTTTCCTTGAACAGTATTTGAGTTATAGCAGCCACCTTGTAATCATGAAGGAAAGGTGAAGAAGAGAAACCCTGGTCTTTTTAATCTTGAGTTACTAAAACAACCAGCAACTTGGCTACCTCCAGATATTTTCTGATGTAAGGGAAAATTATTGCTTAAGTCTCAACTATTCACAACTGATACAAGGCTCGAGTACTTTGATTACTATTTCTGAGAAATCACATATCGTATTACTCTAAGAAAACCTTTTACTTGAGCTAATTTAATTGAATTTTTGGTCCTTGAAAGCACAAAGTCCTGAAAAAAAAATAGTTCGAGTAGCTCGAATGGCTGTTGAATGGTTTGAGCATAGAGGCAAGACAAGTGACATATTCTGAAGTCTTTAAATAGGAAAGGCAGTGAAACAAGGAACTCACATTGAGGACTAGTAGAAGATAAGATTCTAAGACTTTCCTGTTGATGCAGTGGATAAGAATCTCCCTGCCAAAGAGTTTGATCCCTGGTCCAGGAAGATTCCGTATGCTGCAGAGCAACTAATCCCATGCGCTATAACAGCCTGGGCTCTAGAGCCTGCCGGCTGCAACTACTGAGCCTGCATTCTGCAACTACTGAAGACCGTACTCCTAGAGCCTGTGCTTCACAACAAGAGAAGCCACGACACTGAGAAGCCGCACAGTGCCACTCAAGTAGCCCCCACTCACCACAACTAAAGAAACCCCTCACAAAGCAGCGAAGACTCAGCACAGCCAAAAATAAATAATTTTTTAAATTATATAAAAAAAGAAGATAAGGTTCTAGAAGATAGGTTAAAGCACTTTGTAGCTTTAAAGTGTGTCTGGAAGCAAAAAAAACTGTTGAAAATAGATAGCAGTGTGCTGAAAACCGTCATTCAAAACAAGTAATCTGGTAGTGAGAGAAAATCATAATCTCTGCAGTGGGTTGTAAATTCAAGACAAATAAACTTTATTTTGTAAATCATGTTATTTAGTTTCAGGTCCTTTCTGTGTTTATTTCCATTTTGTTTTCTCCTGTGGTTCCCAAAATCTTTGTTTATGGCTTCCTTCCAGCCCTTTTTTAGCTTTGCTGCAGAGTACTAAAGGGAAAGTCTTCTGTTATAATTGAGCCAGTCTACCAATGTAAGAAAAAGTCATTGTGAGAGTATTTATCTCCATAAAAAGAGGTGAATCCCTAGGATCAGAGTTGGAAGCCTAATGGGTGGGCAAACCAGCTCCACCAAGATTTTCTTTTACCGAGACTCCTTCAGTGTCAAGCTTGGAGGGCCTGAGATTTCTGTTTATTTTCTCAGATGACAGTATTTCCTTAACAGGCTTATTATGGTAATCAAATATAAAAATGTAGATGCAACTGTCTGATCTAGGCAGACATGCAATACATAATGTTTCTAAAACAAACATTTCTGTGAATCCACATCTATTACTTTTACTTCCCTACCACCCACTCAACCCCAAATCAACCATGGTTCTCTAATCTATTAATACCAAAGAAATGAACCTGATCTCATATGACTTGTTCTTGGCTCAGATATTCACCACTTCCCTTCTCTAGGATGCTCACAAATTATTTCTTCAGTGATCTCTTAAAAATATATATCACCAGAGAGAAAATTAAATTCCTATAAAATATCTGTACCTTTAAAGGCATCATATATATTTTTCTTTAAAAAAAATCTTGGGTAGGATTGCCATCCAGTTACTGATGTTTAATCAGAATCCACCTTTAGCTGTTTTGGAAATCAAGAAAATTCTCCCTTCTCACACGTTTTAACTGCTTTTCTGTTCACAACCGCCAATTTGTGCTTTGTTAAATCTTATACCTCTATTGCTATAACTGGTTAACTCCTTTAAAGCAAAGTGTGTAAGCCTTCTTCAGTTCTGTATCCCCAGCTCCTTGGCACACTTGGCGCAATGAAGTCACACGTAAGTTTTTATGTTAAATTGCTTGAATAAACGAACAGAGAACAAAAAGTAAGCAAGAGTTTAGGAAAGACGCAAGCTATGCCTCCCATGCTTTCTGTTATTTAAACTTGTCTGAGGATGGAGGTGAGTTTTAGGATTAATTTTCCTGCCACTATTCTTATAGGTTCTTGACACCACTCTAGAAGTAATTTTTTGGGTCCTTGATAATGTGAACTACAGTTGACCTTTGAACAATTCAGCGGATAGGGGAGCTGATCCTCCCCTGAAAACCCAAGAATAACTACTGTCGACCCTACTTATCCTAGGTTCAACATCCATGCATTTTACCGAATGGGGATCATGTAGTGCTGCTGTAGTATGCATTTAGTGGGAAAAAACAAGTAGAAGCGGACCCCAGCAGTTCAAACCCTCATTGTTAAAGATTGAACTGTTCTTTAAAAAGTGAATTGTTTGAATAAATAGAGTAGACTTCACAGTGATTTCTGGTGAATAATACCTAATAGCATTAATGTCAGCTGTCTGAGCTTAAAACATTTTAGCAAAGTATCTTTCAGAACTGTGTGTAGGGCAAAGTGAAGCCATATTGATTATTACAGTCACATGTCCCGTGCATGCTCATTTGTGTCCAGCTCTTTGCAATCTCATGGACTCTAGCTGCCCAGGCTCCTCTGCCCTTGGGATTATACAGACAGGAATACTGGAGTGGGGTGCCATTTCCATTTCAAGGTATATATCCTTACAGAGAAAAACAAATATCATATGATATCATTTACATAAAGAATCTAAAAAAAAAAAAACAAATGAACTTGCTTCCAAAACAGAAATAGACCTACAGATGTAGAAAGCCTAGGGGGAAGGTTTACCAAAGGGGAAAAGGTTAAGAGGGATAAATTATGAGTTTGGGATTAACACATACACACTACTATGTATAAAATAGATAAACAACAAGGGTCTACTGTATACCGCAGGGAACTGTACTTGGGAAAAGTATCTGAAAAAGAGTATATATAAAGAATATAAAAAAAAAAAAAAGAATATGTATGTGTATATATATATATATATAACTATCACTGTGTTGTACACTTGAAACTAACACATTGTAAATCAACTATATGCCAATAAAATCTGAAAAAAAGAGCAAAAAAAAAAAAAGTGAATCTATACCCCTTCTCTGATTAGAAAATTTTAATACTAATATTTTCCCTGATATAGTCAGTTTTATGGTATTTAAAAGTTCTAAAAGTCACATGAAACAAACACCTATCCTTATGTCTAAATTACCAATCAGTTCAGTTGCTCAGTTGTATCCAACTCTGTGATCCCATGGACTACCAGGCTTCCCTGTCAATTGCCATCTCCCAGAGTTTCCTCAAACTCATGTCCATTAAGTCGGTGATGCCATCCAACCATCTCAACCTTTATCGTCCCCTTCTCCTCCTGTCTTCAATCTTTCCCAGCACCAGGGTCTTTTCCAAGGAGTCAGCTCTTCGCATCAGGTGGCCAAATATTGGAGCTTCAGCTTCAGCATCAGTTCTTCCAATGAATATTCAGAACTGATTTCCTTTAGGATTGACTGGTTTGATCTCCTTGCAGTCCAAGGGACTCAGGAGTCTTCTCCAACACCACAGTTCAAAAGCATCAATTCTTTGGCGCTCAGCTTTCTTTAGTGTCCAACTCTCACCTTCACACATGACTACTGGAAAAACCATAGCTTCGACTAGATGGACCTTTGTTATCAAAGTAATGTCTCTGCTTTTTTAATATGCTGTCTAGGTCATAGCTTTTGTTCCAAGGAGCAAGTGTCTTTTAATTTCGTGGCTGCAGTCACCATCTACAGTGAATTTGGAGCCCAAGAAAATAAAGTCTCTCACTGTTTCTATAGTTTCCCCATGTATTTGCCATGAAGTGATAGGACTGGATGCTATGATCTTAGTTTTTTGAATGTTGAGTTTTAAGTCAACTTTTTCACTCTCCTCTTTCACTTTCATCAAGAGGTTCTTTAGTTCCTCTTCACTTTCTGCCATTAGGGTGGTGTCATCTGTATATCTGAGATTATTGATATTTCTCCCTGCAATCTTGATTACCAATGGAGGTTATCATACTAAGTAAACCAGACAAAGACAAATATCATATGATATCACTTATGTGTGGAATCTAAAAAAAATGATACAAATGAACTTATATACAAAACAGAAATACACCCACAAACATAGAAAGCAAGCTTATGGTTACCAAAGGGGAAAAGGGGAGGAATAAATTAGGAGTTTGGGATTCACAGATACACGCTTGTTGTTCAGTAACTCAGTTCTGTCCAACTCTTTGCAACCCCATGGACTGTGGCACGCCAGGCTTCCCTGTCCTTCACCAACTCCTGGAGTTTGCTCAAACTCATGTCCATTGAGTCGGTGATGCCTGCCAATCATCTCATCCTCTGTCCCCTTCTCCTGCCTTCAATCTTTCCCACCATTAAGATCTTTTCTAAGGAGTCAGTTCTTTGCATCAGATGGCAAAAGTATCGGAGCTTCAGTTTCAGCATCAGTCCTTCTGATGAATAATTAGGACTGATTTCCTTTAGGATTGACTGGTTTGATCTCCTGACAGTCCAAGGGACTCTCAAGAGTCTTACACAACACCACAGTTCAAAAGAATCAGTTCTTCAGTGCTCAGCCTTCTTTATGGTCCAACTCTCACATCCATACATGACCACTGGAAAAACCATAGTTTTGACTATGTGGACCTTTGTTGGCAAAGTAATGTCTCTGCTTTTTAATATGCTATCTAGGTTTGTCATAGCTTTTCTTTCCAGTATCAAGCATCATATATATATATGAATCACTTTGCTGTATATCCAAAACTAACACAACACTGTACATCAACTATACTTCAATAAAAATGTTTTTAAACAGTGGAAAAAAGATTTTTTCTGTGAACAACCCCAGTAATATCATAAACTTTAAAAAAAAAGTGGATCTGCTCTAGTCTAAGTGATTATATTATGGAATACTCTTGTTAGGACTGCAAAGGAACCTTCCCCTGCTTTTCTTCCCCATTAAGATCAGAGTCAGAAATGCATTTCTAGGAACTTCTTAACCCTCAGAGCCAACTTTTCTTATTTGAATAACAAATTTCATTTAACTTACCTTTGGATTTTCAAAACTCTGTGTGTGTTAGTTGCTCAGTTGTGTCCAACTCTTTGCGGACTGTAGCCTGCTAGGCTCCTCTATCCATGGAATTCAGCAGACAAAATACTGGAGTGAATTGCCATATCATTCTGCAGAAGATCTTCCCAAGCCAGGAATCAAACTCTGGTCACCTGCATTGCAGGCAAATTCTTACCATTTGATCTACAGGGAAGTCCAGAAACAATATCCTTTGTAAAATTTATGGCAATGATACTCAGACTTTACACATTAGAATCATCTGTGGCATTGCTTAAATACACAAGTTCCCGCCCCCACTCCCAGAGATTCTATTCTAGGATATAACTCAAGCATTATTTCATCATGTTTAACAAGTGCCCCAGGAGATTCTGAATTTGAAAATCCATCAGAATTTGAAAACCTCTGGTCTAGTTGGTCCACATTTTCACTATCCTGACAAATTTTAATAAAAGAAACTACTTTCTTCAAAGTAATTGCTATACACTAAGACTAGATTGAAACATGGTGATTAAACATCTGGGCTCAGGAATCAGGCTCACTCAATACACTTGAGCAAATTACTTCAACCTTGCTATGCACCAGTTCCTTACTTGTCAGATGAGAATGGTAACAACAGTACCTTCCTCTTAGATTTGTTGTGAGGATTAAATGAGATGATACATCGAGAACTTTTAGCATAGTGCCAAAGCATATAGTAGGTGCTCAATAAATGTTGGATGTTATTATTCAAAGATTCCTATCATTTCATCAGAATCAGGTTAATAATGTATATCCTATTAACCTTAAATAATCACAATGGTGTGATCACTCACCTAGAGCCAGACATCCTGGAATGTGAAGTCAAATGGGCCTTAGGAAGCATCACTTCCAACAAAGCAGGTGGAGGTGATGGAATTCCAGTTGAGCTATTTCAAATCCTGAAAGATGATGCTGTGAAAGCGCTGCACTCAATATGCCAGCAAATTTGGAAACTCAGCAGTGGCCACAGGACTGGAAAAGTTCAGTTTCATTCCAATCCCAAGAAAGGCAATGCCAAAGAATGCTCAAACTACCACACAGTTCCACTCATCTCACATGTTAGTAAAGTAATGCTCAAAATTCTCCAAGCCAGGCTTCAGCAATACGTGAACCATGAACTTCCTGATGTTCAAGCTGGTTTTAGAAAAGGCAGAGGAGCCAGAGATCAAATTGCCAATATCCACTGGATCATGGAAAAAGCAAGAGAGTTCCAGAAAAACATCTATTTCTGCTTTACTGACTATGCCAAAGCCTTTGACTGTGTGGATCACAACAAACTGTGGAAAATTCTGAAAGAGATGGGAATACCAGACCACCTGACCTGCCTCTTGAAATCTGTATGCAGGTCAGGTAGTGACAGTTAGAACTGGACATGGAACAACAGACTGGTTCCAAATAGGAAAAGGAGTACGTCAAGGCTGTATATTGTCACCCTGCTTATATAACTCCTATGCAGAGAACATCATGAGAAACACTGGACTGGAAGAAACACAAGCTGGAATCAAGACTGCTGGGAGAAATATCAATAACCTCAGACATGCAGGAGACACCACCCTTATGGCAGAAAGTGAAGAGGAACTAAAAAGCCTCTTGATGAAAGTGAAAAAGAAGAGTGAAAAAGTTAGCTTAAAGCTCAACATTCAGCAAACTAAGATCATGGCATCTGGTCCCATCACTTCATGGCAAATACATGGGGAAACAGTGGCTGACTTTATTTTTTGGAGCTCCAAAATCACTGCAGATGGTGACTGCAGCCATGAAATTAAAAGATGCTTACTCCTCGGAAGGAAAGTTATGACCAACATGGACAGCATATTAAAAAGCAGAGACATTACTTTGCCAACAAAATCTGTCTAGTCAAGGCTATAGTTTTTCCAGTAGTCATGTGTGGATGTGAGAGTTGGACTATAAAGAAAGCTGAGTGCCAAAGAATTGATGCTTTTGAACTGTAGTGTTGGAGAAGACTCTTGAGAGTCCCTTGGACAGCAAGGAGATCCAACCAGTCCATCCTAAAGGAGATCAGTCCTGAGTGTTCACTGGAAGGACTGATGTTGAAGCTGAAGCTCCAATATTTTGGCCACCTGATGTGAAGAGCTGACTCATTTGAAAAGACCCTGATACTGGGAAAGATTGAAGGCAGGAAGAGAAGGGGACGATAGAGGATGAGTTGGTTGGATGGCGTCACTGACTCAATGGACATGAGTTTGGATAAACTCTGGGAGTTGGTGATGGACAGGAAGGCCTTGCGTGCTGCAGTCCATGGGGTCACAAAGAGTTGGACATGACTGAGCAACTGAACTGACTGACTAAAGGACAGTGTCCTGGGGCACTCCATAGTGCCTGGGGGACTCAAATCTCCAACTCCTTGCAATTGTGTTAAATTCAGTGTTTTATGAATCTTGCTGTGAAATGGATCTGTAGATAGCACTTCCCAAACTTTCAAAGTGGGGAAGGGGGAAGGGTTGGGGGTGGGGGCTCTGTGACACAATTCTGAGCTCTAGAACCTTGATATTCAAATGGTGCCCTAGACTGGCAGCGTCTGCATTACCTGCTGCTTTCAGAAAAGCACACTCAGATTCCACTCCAGACCTACTGAGTCAAAATCTGCATTTCAAAATGATCCCAAATGATTCCTATGCATGTTAATGTCTGAGAAGCAATGCTCTAGAGATTCCCAGGTTTCCTTGATAATTGAGTATGCAGAGTATCTGATGTCTTTTTTGAAAATTCTGATTTATTAAATCTGGTAACTTTTAAAATTACTCTGTATGATTGTTATATTTAGGGAGGAAACACTGCTGTCAAAAATGAAGCTATCAGCAAGTTAAGAATTTGTGAGATAATTGGTTTGTAGCTGGACCAGCCTCACTGCACCAGATTCTTCCTCCTGTGCACCAGAGCTAAGTTAATAATTTAGCTGCTTCAAATCTCAGAAGCTTCCCAGTTCCTATCCATGTGAATTCTTGTGATAAATCCCTTTGTTTCCTCCAGCTTAAGTCTATATACCTAGCTTCAACACATGCCTAGCAATGCCACAAATTACATTGATGGGTTTTTTGAGGGGGTGGGGTTTTTTTAAATTGAAATCTAGTTGACATACAATGTTATATTAGTCTCAGGTATACAACATAGTGATTCCACATTTATCATGATCACCATGATAATCATCTGTGCCCATAGAAAGTTATTAAAATTTATTGACTATATTCCCTTTGCTATATATTATTTCCTTGTGACCTACTTATTTTATAACCGGAAATTTTGCCTCTTACTCTCCTTCACCTATTTTGCCCACATCTCTTCCTCCTCCCCTCTGGTGACCACCAGTTTCTCTGTATCTATGAGTCTGTTTCTCTTTTGTTTTGTTTGTTCGTTTGGGGTGTTTTTGTTGTTTGTTTTTTATGTTCCACCTGTAAGTGAAATGATGTCATATTTGTCTTTCTCTATCTGACTTATTTCACTTAGCATAATACCCTCTAGATCCATTACCTTAGGGTTTTAAAAAATATTTGATACATATATAAAATATTTGTAATGTGTGCAAATTGTAAAGCATAAGAAAATAAACACCTTAGAACTCACTACCCAACATGAGAGTTAAAACATTTCCAATATTGGTGAAGTCACCTGGGTGTTCCTTCCCAATCCCCAACCCCCAGCCTGTTCCATTTTCTACCCCCACTAACCCATAGGTAACTACATTCTAAATGTTGTCTTTATCATTATTTTTATTTAAAAGAAAATCAAGACTTTACCATATATTTCCCTGGTCAATATTTTACATGTTTTGAGCTCTATAAAAACAGTATCATATCATGTACACTTGTAAGTGGGGATTTGCTTTTCACTCTGTTGTTTCTACTGCTTATTCATTGTCACTAATGGATAAACTTCTCTTTATGTAAACATGCCACTCATTATTAATCCATTCACTTACTAACAGACATCTGGATGTTTTCCTTTGGACTTTTAAAACGCACTTATAAAGTACACTTATGAGTAGTAGAGTTGGACACGACTGAAGCGACTTAGCAGCAGCAGCAGCAGCAGCATGAATAGTCGTGTATATGTTTCCTGGTGCTCTTTGGCAGGAGTATCTTCAGAGCATTTAATTGGACTGGAATTGCTAGGTATTGTGGTAGGCTGACAATGGTCCCCAAAGTATGTTCACATCCTAATCGCCCAAACCTGTGACTGTTACTGTATATATTTATAGAAGAAGCATCTTTGAAGATGTGATTAAATTAAGGGCCTTGAGATCAGAAAATCACCCTAGATCATCCAGCTGGGTTCTTATAAGTGGGAGGCAAAAGGAGATTTGACTCCAAGACAGCAGAGAAGATGCCCTGTCAACACATTGAATCAGTCCAGTGAAACTTGGACTGTGGACTTTGGACTTCTGGTCTCTACAGCTGTGCGAGAATAAATTTCTGCTGCTTTAAGCCATCGAGTTTGTGGTGATTTAACAGGAAACTAACAATATGTTCAGCATTACAAGATAAAGCCAAACAGTTTTCAATGAAAATTAGCAAGTATCCAGAAGGTATGATGTGTCAAAGTCATGTATCAAATATTAGCTCTAGAAGTGTTAATAGTTCCAATATTCCTCCATAGGAGGGTTCAGGAAGTATGCCTTAAACTTGCACTTACATAACACTTTCGAAACAACTGGGAAAAAACATCAAAGGTCCTATCAGAGAATATGGGTAGAGAGAGTAGATTGTCAATGATTGATACACTCTCTCAGTATTACTTTGCACGCTTGCTAATAACAATGGAGTTCGTTTGTTTGGCTATATTATTCTCTTATTGTTGGAGACCTTGGAAAGGTCATCTTCTTGGCCCAAGTCAGGGAGGTATAGCCAGTTCTCAGATGTGTGGATGTGTTTTTAGAATTACTGGCATGCCATGTGTTTACTGGAATGATTTCCCTATTTATGAAGTCACTTTTGTTGTTACACCAAGGGCAGGTGTATATTGGAGCATTTCCTGACCTCTGTACCTTGCAGAAACAGCACTTCTTTTCATGACAGAACTTCCAAGGACAGTGAAGGGGTTCAACTGTAGATAAGCCCTCTGTGCCCTTTACTCCTTGCATATCTGTTTTGATTCAGTATAATTATAAACTCCCAGTCTTGCCAAACTTCTGATATTCTAGGATATTTGTTACTGCTGCTGACAGTGATAGTTCACAAAGGGTTAAAGCATGAGATTGTTTTCAAAAATTGCATTTCTAACAATAGGAAAAAGGAAGGTGTGTTAGTTTTCTGCTGCTGCTGTTACAAATTACCGCCAACTCGTGGCTGAAAACAACACAAATTTCTTATCTTTAAGTACTATAGGTCAGAATTCCAGTGTGTCTTATTGGGCTAAAATCATAGTACTGGCAGGGCTGGGCTCCTTTCTGGAAGATCTGGGGAGATACATTTCTTTGGCTTCTTCTACTTCTAAGAGCTGCCCATATTCCTCCTCCTCAAAGCTGGCAACGTTGCATCTCTCTGAACATTCTTCTAATAGTTATATTTCCCTCTGACCATATCTGGGAGAGGTTCTGAAATTTCAAAGACACCTGTGATTTTAGTTTGGGCTCACTCATATAACCCAGGAAAATTCACTTCTCAAAGTTCTTCATTTAATTACACCTGAAAAGTCCTTTTTGTCACATAAAATTACATATTTACAGGTTCTGGTAATGAAGACATTATCTTTGAAGGGGAAAGTCTTATTCTACCTATCACAGATTTGCTTAAACCGGGAAATAGAGAACAAATGCCATGTTTATTTAGCTGCAGGTGCTATAGACACACGGAGAAGGCAATAGCACCCCACTCCAGTACTCTTGCCTGGAAAATTCCATGGACAGAGGAGCCTGGTAGGCTGCAGTCCATGGGGTCTCGAAGAGTCAGACAGGACTGAGCGACTTCACTTTCACTTTTCACTTTCATGCATTGGAGAAGGCAATGGCAACCCACTCCAGTGTTCTTGCCTGGAGAATCCCAGGGACGGGGGAGCCTGGTGGGCTGCCGTCTATGGAGTCGCACAGAATTGAACATGACTGAAGCGACTTAGCAGCAGCAGCTTATGTACTCTAGGTACTTTATGTACTTATCAGACACGATTATATTCTCTTTTATGCAGTTCAACTCTTTTGTTCATTTTTTCTGTTGAGTTGTCTTTTTCTTATAGATTTTTAGGAGGTCTTAGTATTTCTGGAAATAATCTCTTTGTTGATGCAGTATTATTATTTATAAGAAATACATATATGATCATTCAGATGAGCAAAATATATCTTCTGTATGTATTTGGTCTTCATCCCTAGTTCATAGCTCACAGCTCCCAAAACCCTTGGAATTTCCTAAGCATTGAGAATGATAAAGTGAATGAGGTGACTTTGGGAAGCACTAATAGATGCCAAGAGAACCAATCATGTGATCAGAGGGTTAGAACTTTTAGTTCCCACCACCCATGCCCCGCTTTTGGGAGAGGGGCTAGAGGTTGAATCAATTGCCATAACCAATTATTTAATCAACCATGCCTCTGTAATACAGCTCCTATAAAAACTCAAAAGAGTAGGTTTTAGAGAGCTTCTGGGTTGGTGAACACATGGAGATTTGGGAAAAGTGGTCCCCTTGGAGAGAGCATGGAAGCTCTGTGTCCCTTTCCCACTCCTTATCCTATACATCTTCCATTTGGATGTTCATCTGTATCCTTCATCACCTCCTTTTCTAATAAACTGGTAGTCCAGAAGTAAAATGTTTCTCTGAGTTCTGTGAGCTATTCTAACCAATTAATCAAAACTGAGGAAGGGAGAGTGGGAACCTCTGATTACCAGCCAATTGGTCAGAAGTACAGGTAACAAAAAACCCGGACTTGTAATGGGCATCCAGAGTTGCAAGGGATTGTTGGAAACTTCCATTTGTATAGCTAGTTGGATAGAAGGACAGATAAATTGGGTATGTAACTAATTGCCTAAAGCAGAGGGTAGTCTTGAGGGACTGAACACTTTACCTGTGGAATCTGATTCTAACTCCAGGTAGATAGTGTCAGAATTGCTTTGAATTCTCAAAAAACCTGGGGGCATTCCAGAACTGGTTGTTGGTATGGGAAGCCTACACACATACACACACACACGCACACAAACACACACACACAGATTGGAATTGATCTGGGAAGTCCTTTTCAGTTGGATATATCACTTGATTGTCTTTTGAGAAGCAGAAATTCTTAACTTTCACACAATCCAGACCAATGTGTCAATTTCTCTCTTTATGGTTAGCATTTTGCTATTCTTTCTTAAAAAAAATACTTTATATTTTAATTTTAACCTTGTTTTCTTTCTCAACTTAAAATTGCTGGGGCTCTGATATAGAAGGCCTGTCCCCCAAATAACTGGGCTGGATCACTGATGTTGCAAAGATTAGCCTAAAGAACTTCCCATGACACTTCTTTTTTCATTGCCAGACCCTAGTTTCCCTTGTACCCGTTCCTCATTACACCAAATTAGAAATGTGTTACAGAACCTTGCTTAATATACAAAATACAGATTTTACAAATAGTCTGGTACCCAAAATGAAGTTACTAATGATTATCATTAGAATAATAATAAAAGTAATAATAATAGTTAAAGAAAAGATAAATGTTCATTCTTTTAGAAATATATGGATAATAAAAAGAAAAAAGATTTAAAAATCAATCATAATTCAATACACCCAAAACAAATACAATTAGTATTTTATAACCTTTAGATAACTTTGTATAAGGACAGTTGCTGGAAAAGCCCCTGATGCTGGGAAAGATTGAGGGCAGGTGGAGAAGAGAGCAGCAGAAGATGAGATGGTTGGATTGTATCACTGACTCAATGGACATGAGTTTGAGCATATCCAGGAGATAGGGAAGGATAGGGAGCGTAGCGTGCTGCAGTGTTGGGGGGACCCCAATCAACAATGGTGTAATTGGCCATAAACATTAATTCTCCTGATTTAGCTTGACATTTATCTCAATAAACAGGAGTATATTTAAAGTCTTTATAAGTAAACTCCTTACATTTTAACTTTTGTCTTTTTCTTAGAGTTTTGGTAGTATTGAGATGGTTTTTATAAAAGGACAGGGCAATAAACAGTCCAAGCAATGTGTGGAAGTTTCTTTTTGGAGGCAGGATGAAAGCCCATGTTTGTTGACTAACATTAATACATAATTTTGTTGGGTCCATGCATAAAGGGAGGATTTCATAGCCTAGAGAAATGTTAATTAGTCTTCCTTCTTCCTCAGGATGAGAGGGCCCCTCCAAGCTCCAAGGAGGGGGCATATGTGTTGAGTCATTAGTGGATACGATTGGTCCTATATCTGTCCATTCTATAACCTACAATAAAAGGGGGGGGATTAGGTATATAAGCGCAATAAGTGTGATCAATCAAGTCAGCCTGAGCGGGGAAAGCAAAAGCAAACAAAGCAAGCATATCGACAAAAATATTTTCAGGATTCCGAGGCATTCTCTGTTGAGAAATCAGATTTTCAGCTTGATTAGTAAGGGTTTTTAATCTGTCTCCAAGTAGGGAGATCATAAATTTGATGACTTTGAGTGCGGCATTTTTTGGAAAATTTTAAAGCCGCCATGGCTTGTATTAGAATTTTTTCCTCTTGGGGTTTTTGTTTTGTATTGTAAAACAGGCATTGATGTTATTTTGTTTTAAGAATCTTACAGACTGGAAACAGAAATAAAGCTATATTAACAATAGTTATAGGGTTAAAGAATATATTGCGTTAGAATCTAGTAAAGTCTCCTCTGGATAAGGAAGATAAAAGTGTTCCTGTGTACTCCAGGAGATAAGGAAGGACAGGGAGCCTAGCGTGCTGCAGTCCATGGGGCTGTAAAGAGTCAGACATGACTTGGCAACTGAACAAGAGACAGTTACTAGGCTTATTATGGTGATCATCTCATAAAGTATGCAAACGTCAAGTCACTCTATGCTAGTAGATCTGAAGCTAACATAATATCAACATTGTACAAGCTAACATTGTACATCAACATTTAAACTTTTTAATATTTATTTGTTTGGCTGCTCAGGGTCTTAGTTGCGGCATGTGGTATCTTAGTTGTGGCATGTGGGATTTAGTTTCCTGACCAGGGATTGAACCCAGGTCCCCCACATTGGAAGCACAGAGTCTTAGCCACTGGACCATCAGAGAAGTCTCAACATGTTAATTTTTGACTTAAAAATTATATGAGTGATAGTAGTTACATGAAAATTTTGATTTCATGGAATTTTAATAAATAAAACTATTAAATGTATCAACTTACATTGAAAAATTAACCCATTAATCTCAATATGTTCTGCTTTTTCCTAAACCTTGTTATCCCAATAACACTAGACTTTCAGTTTCATAGGAGCGTTAACACTTTTCTACAAAACTGTGCGTGCTTAGTCACTCAGCTGTGTCCAACTCTTTATGACCCCATGGACTGTAGCCCACTAGGCTCCTTTGTCCATGGGATTTTTCAGGCAAGAATACTGGAGTGGATTGCCATTTCCTTCTCTAGGGGATCTTCCTGACCCATGGACTGAACCTGCGTCTCCTGTGTCTCCTGCATTGCAGGCGGATTCTTTACCTGCTGAGCCAAAATTGTGGTAGAAACCTAATGTAACAGGAGTCTGATATTTTGTACCTCATTAACATGCATTTCTTTGGCCAGAGATACTGACAAATATTCATTGCCAGGTAGGTAAAATAAATTCTTAGTTTATAGTCTTGGTTTTCTAGTTTTCTAAAAAACTTAATCTCTAAGAGATACTACACAGTTCCAGGAGAAAAAAATTATGGGTGCTTAAAAATAAAAATCAATAGCTTTAGAAAAATTAGCTTTCATTTTTTTTTCATGCCAGAAGTCTTTGTTGGATGGGGTGAAAAGCATCTTTTTCTAGTTTTTCACTCTAAATCTGATCAAATAACTTGTCATGCAAACTATAGTCAGTAAATGTATTTTAAATATTATTTACTTGTTTGGTTGCACTGGGTATTCGTTGCTGACACGGACTTTGTTTAGCTGGGGTGAGCCAGGCTACTCTTCTTTGTGGTGCACGGGCTTCTCATTGCAGTGGTTTGTCTTGTTGTGTTGTGGAGCACAGGCTCTAGTCATGCAGGCTTCGATAGTTGTGGTGCATGGGCTTAGCTGCCCTGTGGCATGTGGTATCTTCCTGGACCAGGGATTGAGCCCATGTCCCCTGCCTTGGCAGGTGGATTCTTTACCATTGGACTACGAGGGATATCCCCCATCAGTAAATACTGATTAAGCAGTTATTACATCCTAGATAGTCCAGTGATATGGTTTCCAGAAGACACTGCACCTTGGTGACTTATTTTGACGATCACAAGATGCAGTCTGTGGGGATGCAGCAAGCCTTATCACACATTTGGAAAATTCTGAGGAATACACCCTAGGGCCCTAGCCCATGATTGAGGCCCTGTCTGCTTTATTCTTCACCACCTACTCTGGAACTTATTCACTTATACCTCCTTAAGGAGTGACTGGAGGCCTGGTTCTGAACCCTAGCTAGTTCTGTGGATGGGGTCTTATATCAACCAGGATCCAATAAAGAAAACAGAAACCGTTCAGAGCATTTTATTTTATTTTTATTTATTTTTAATTGAAGGATAATTGCTTTACAGTATTGTGTTGGTTTCTACCAAAATTCAACATGAATCAGCCATAGGTTTATCTCTATCCCCTCCCACTTGAACACCCTTCCCACCTCCTTCCTCATCCCACCTCTCTAGGTTGTTACAGAGCCCCAGTTTGAGTTCCCTGAGTCATACAACAAATTCTCATTGGCTATCTATTTTACAGATGGTAATGTATGTTTCCATGTTACCGTTCAGAGAAAGAGAACTGGTTACATGGATAATGGAGTAGATGAGAAATTAATATGGAATTTAAAGCATTCCAGATATTAGCAACAGCAGAAGGAAGGCACTTACACTTCAAACTTGAAGGTATGGAAATGGAAAATAGTATGATTAGAGACTGGGGGCTGGAGCCAACTTGTGGAAACAAGAACAACAGTGGGCCTTCTGCTGGAAGCTGGAATGGTGAAGAAAACACAGTCACAGCTATAGGAGGCCAAGACAGGGATATGAGGGAAAATGCCCTGGCTTCTTCCTTCTGCCCTCTAGACTTATGCCAATATCTCTCACTGACTAATCTCACTGGGAAGTCAGATTATAGGGGCCTAGGGAACAGCCTGCAGGAACAAGATATCCTGCTGTACCAAGCAGAGCAGAGAAAGAGTTGAAGAGGAGATCTGATAACAAGTAGCTCAGAACTGGTATAGGACTGGTTTGAGGCATCTTGGATGCCAGATGCTTACCTGTCTTATAGTTTACTCTCAGCTGAACTCTGCACACTAGCCCTCCAGAATTCCCTAGTATCTCTTGCTGAAACTCCCTATTGCCAATTTCTTGCCTGAGTGCACATTGGAATCACCTGGAGACCAGATGATTCCTGGGCTTCTCCCCAGATGATGAGGAAGAATTTTTGGAAGCGAAGTAGAAAAATTAACATGTTTAACGCTTCAAGATGATTCTTCTGACGTAGGTGGTCTGTGGAGTTGGTTTTTTTTTTTTTTTTTTTTAAGCAGCACTTAAAGACGAGGCTGCTGCTGCTGCTAAGTCACTTCAGTCGTGTCAGACTCTGTGCGACCCCACAGATGGCAGCCCCCCAGGCTCCCCCTCCCTGGGATTCTCCAGGCAAGAACACTGGAGTGGGTTGCCATTTCCTTCTCCAATGCATGAAAGTGAAAAGTGAAAGTGAAGTCACTCAGTCATGTCCAACTCTTTGAGACCCCAAGGACTGCAGCCTACCAGGCTCCTCTGTCCATGGGATTTTCCAGGCAAGAGTACTGGAGTGGGTTGCCATTGCTTTCTCTGAAAGATGAGGCTATTCTAGTCCAAATTTCTGTATTCTCCAAGTTTTCTCTTCTCCTACTAGAATGAAACCTATTGTGCTGATCTGGACTAGCCTCCAAGAAAACATACACTATTTAATATATATAAATAGACTGAACACAGTATAGTCAAGTACTATACCCCAAGGTGGGTGACCCACAAAGGGAGGATCACCATGATTGCAGAAACTCTCTCTAAAGAGCAATGGGTCTGAGCCTTACACTGGGTTCTCAAATCCAAGGATTCTGCATGGAGAACACAAGTCCCTAGAATGTCTGGTACTGAAGGCCAGCAGGGTTTGTGTACAGGAGAGCCAGAGGGCTCTAGGAAGCCAAGAGTTCTTTCTTAATGGATGCACACAGAACTGCACAAGCTCTCAGACTCAGCACAGAGGCAGTAATTTGGAAGAAATCTGGATCAAATTCACTTGCTTAATTTGGAGCCTTCTGGAAAGATAGAAGGCAACTAGGACTGCCCATGGGGACACTAACACTGGCAGCAACCATTTTTAGGAACACATTCTACCACAAGGACACTGGTGCTGGCAAGGGCCATTTTGGAGTTCTCTTGCTAGGCTACTGGGCTGGGGCCTTTCCCACCCACCGATTGATGAGCACCAGTCCTGGAAGCTCCCATGCCAAGCAGCCAGTGCCCCAGAACAAATCCAACCCACCAGTGGGCTGGCACCAGCCTCAGGACCCTGTGGATCCCATAACCAACTGTCCCAAGACCTGACCTCAGACATCAACAAGCTGGCAACCTTCACACTTGGCAAGGCCTGACAACCAACTGGGCCAGGGGCAGCCCCACGTACTAGCATGCCCACAGAAGTTGGCTACAGCACAACAGAAAGGTCTATGCAGCACATAGAGAGGGCAGTACTAGTGCATATAGCTCTGGTGTCCTAAGGGTGTCCTAGGACTTCTACGTAAGACCACTTCTCCAAAATCAGGACACATAACCCACCTACCTAACAGCAACACATAGAAATGAAAATAGAGAATCAGGCAAAATGAAATGACAGAGGAATGCATTCTAAATGAGTAAAGAAGATAAAACCCCAGAAGAAGAACTAAGCAAAGTGGAGATAAGAACTGACAAAGAGTTCAAGGCAATTATCATACAGATGATCAATGAACTCAGGAGAAGAATGAATGAACACAGTAAGAAGTATATTACAAGATATAAAAAGAACCAATCAGAGTTGAAGAATACAATACTGAAGTTGTTTTCTTTAAAATGTGAAAACATTATTTTTTAATAGCCCAGCAGGAATCAACAGTAGTTAGATGATAAAGAGGAATGGATCAGTGAACTGGGAGACAAAGTAGTGGAACTCACCCAAGTTAAACAAAATAAAAGAAAAAATATTTTTAATGAGCATAGTTTAAGAGATCTCTAAGATCACACCAAGCATACTAAAATTTGCATTATAGGGGTCCTAGAAGGAGGCAAGAGAGAAAGGAGCAGAAAACTTACCTTAAAAAATAATAGCTGAAATAACTTCCCTAATCTGGGAAAGGAAACAGACCTCTAAGAAGCACAGAGAGTCCTAAACAAGGTCAACCCAAAGAGATCTACATCAAGACACACTAAAATTAAAATGGCAAAAATTAAAGATACAGAGAGAATCTTAAAACAAGCAAAGAAAAGCAACTAGTTAAATTCAGGGGAATTCCCATAAGATTATGAGCTTCCTTTTTTTTTTTTTTCTTCCAGTTGCCCTGCACAGTTTGAGGGGTTTTAACTCCTCAACCAAGGATCAAACCTGTGGCCCCTGCAGTAGAAGCTCAAAGGTCTAACTTTTGGACCACTAGGGAACTTCCAAGACCATGAGCTTACTTTTCAGCAGAAATTTTGCAGGCCAGAAGGGAGTGACTCAGTATATTTAAAGTGACGAAGAGAGAGTTGGGGGAAACAACAACAATAATGCTCTAACTGGTAAGGTATCATTCAGAGACAAAAGTTTTACAGACAAACAAAAGCTGAAAGAGTTTAGCACCAAACTGGCTTTATACTGCCAAACTGGCTTTCCAAAAATCATTAAAACACTACTGGGACTTCTCTAAGTGGAAAAGAAAAGACCAAAACTACAAATAAGAAAATTATGAAAGGAAAAAAGAAATCTCAGTGATAAAGGCAGATATATGGTAAAGGTAGATCAACCAAGCACTTATAAAGCTAGTAGGAAGGTCAAAAGACAAAAGCAGTAAAATCATATGATCATCTCAGTAGATGCAGAAAAATCTTCTGACACATTTTTACATTCACTGATGATAAAAAAAAACTCTCCACAAAGTGGGTGTACATGGAATATACCTCAACATAATAAAGGCCATAGATGACAAACCCATACCTAACATCATTGTCAGTAGTGAAAAGCTGAAAGCATTCCCTCCAAGATCAGGAATAAGACAAGGATGTCCTCTCTTGCCACTTTTATTCAACATAGTATTGAAAGTCCTAGGCATGGCAATTAGAGAAGAAAAGGAAATAAAGAAATCCAAACTGGAAATGAAGAAGTAAAGCTTTCACTGTTTGCAGATGACATGATACTATACACAGAAAATCCTAAAGATACCACCAAAAAACTATTGGAACTAATAAATGAATTCAATAAGGTTGTACAATACAAAATTAATATACACAAATTTGCATTTATATATACTAACAACATTCAGAAAACGAAGATCATGGCATCCGGTCCCATCACTTCATGGGAAATAGATGGGGAAACAGTGGAAACAGTGTCAGACTTTATTTTTTGGGGGGCTCCAAAATCACTGCAGATGGTGACTGCAGCCATGAAATTAAAAGACGCTTACTCCTTGGAAGAAAAGTTATGACCAACCTAGATAGCATGTTCAAAAGCAGAGACATTACTTTGCCGACTAAAATCCGTCTAGTCAAGGCTATGGTTTTTCCAGTGGTCATGTATGGATGTGAGTGTTGGACTGTGAAGAAGGCTGAGTGCCAAAGAATTGATGCTTTTGAACTGTGGTGTTGGAGAAGACTCTTGAGGGTCCCTTGGACTGCAAGGAGATCCAACCAGTCCATTCTGAAGGAGATCAGGCCTGGGATTTCTTTGCAAGGAAAGATGCTAAAGCTGAAACTCCAGTACTTTGGCCACCTCATGCAAAGAGTTGACTCATTGGAAAAGACTTTGTTGCTGGGAGGGATTGAGGGCAGGAGGAAAAGGGGACGACAGAGGATGAGATGGCTGATGGCATCACTGAACTGATGGACGTGAGTCTGAGTGAACTCCGGGAGTTGGCGATGGACAGGGAGGCCTGGCATGCTGCGATTCATGGGGTCGCAAAGAGTCGGACGTGACTGAGTGACTGAACTGAACTGAACTGATACTAACAACTATCAGAAAGAGAAACTAAGAAAAACAATCCCATTTTCAATTGCATCAAAAAGAACAAAATACTTAGGACTAAATCTAACCAAGGAGGTAAAAGACATGTACTCAGAAAACTATAAGGCATTTATGAAGAAACTGAAGATGATACAAGCAAATGGAAAGATACATTGTGCTCATAGATTGGAAAAATTAATATTGTTTAAATGACCATGCTACCCAAGGCAATCTACAGATTCAATGCAATTCCTATCAAAATCCCTACCTGATTTTTTTTTTAAATGACTTTTCTTAAATCCTTATGAAACAAAATACAAAATTCTGGCAATGACAGTTGGTGTAAAGGAAAGTTTCTGTGCTGTATCAGTTCATCTGGTACGGTGGAGTTAAAGTGCTTGGATGGTTTTCCCACACTTTAAAACAATTAGAGCTCTTTCTTCTTCTTCTTCTTTTTTTTTACACATCTTTACATTGAACCACTCCAGTGCCCTCTTCTCCCAGTGCCCCAGTCACAGTAGTAGTTCTAACCAGTCCTCCAACCCTCACTGTTGATGTGATGCGGGAAGGAAGTGGTTGTCCCACCTTTGGGGAAAAAAAAAACTGCTTATAGCTCAGCTTTCCCAAATAAAATGGCCAGGTGCCTGAAGCCATGGTATATTTCTCTCCACCCAAAATTCTGTCCTCCTGCCCAACAGAAACACAGCCTGCACAGGAGGTAAGAAGGATGCATTCCCAGGTGGGGTTCAGGCTTAGCCGGATCCAAAGCCACAAGGAAGTGAGGTGCAGGCCCCAGAGGTCAGCAGATGGGAGATTGCAGGATGTTACATGTTATTTTCCTTCTCAGGTGGCAGCACCATCTTCCCAGCAGGGGTATTCCCAGCGCAAGGGCCACATTCACAGAAAAAGAACAGATTATTATAAAATTTATATGGAAATACAAAAGACTCCAAATAGCAAAATGATCTTGAGAAAGAAGAAGAAAGCTGGAGATATGGTATTGGCACAAAAAAACAGACATATGGGTAAATGGAACAGAATAGAGAGCCCAGAAATAAATCCATGTTTATATGGTCAATTAATCTACAACAAAGGAAGAAGACTATACAATGGGGAAAAGACAGCCTCTTTGGCAAGTGGTGTTGGAAAAATGGGACCACTACATGCAAAAGACTCAAACTGGACTTTTTCACATTGTATACAAAAATAAGCTCAAATGAATTAAAGACTTAAATGTAAGACCTGAAGCCATAAAACTTCTAGAAGAAAACCAGACACGAGGCTTAGAAAGTTTTTTGGATTTGTCTCTCCATGCAAGGGAAACAAAAGCAAAAATAAGTAAATGGCATAACATCAAATTAAAAAGCTTTTGGCACAGCAAAGGAAAACTATCAACAAAACAAAAAAGCAGCCTGCTGAATGGGAAAAGACATTTGCAAAGGACAAATCTGATAACAAACCTATACAAAAAACTAGTAAAACTCAACATCAAAAAAGCAAACAGTCCAATGAAAAAATGGGCAGAGGACCTGAATAGACATTTTTTCAAAGACATGCAGAAGGTCAGCAGACATGTGAAAAGATGTTCAACATCTCTAGTCATTACAGGACTGCAGATCAAAACCACAATGAGATACTGCTTCACACCTGTTATCAAAAAGAAAGCAAGTGTTGATAAGATGCAGAAAAACGAGAACCCTCATGCCCTGTTTGTAGGACTGTAAGTTGGTATAGCTACTATGGAACAGTATGAAAGTTCCTCAAAAAATTAAAAGTAGAACTATCACATGATGCAGCAATCTCACTTCTGGGTATTTACCCAAAGGAAAAAAAGACACTAATTCTAAAAGATATATAGACCAATGTTCATTGCAGCATTATTAAAAAACAGCCAAGATAGAGAAGCAACCTGAATGTCCACTAATAGATGAATGATAAAGAAAACGTGGCATCAGTTCAGTTCAGTTCAGTCGCTCAGTTGTGTCCGACTCTTTGCAACCCCATGAATCGCAGCACGCCAGGCCTCCCTGTCCATCACCAACTCCTGGAGTTCACTCAGACTCACGTCCATCGAGTCAGTGATGCCATCCAGCCATCTCATCTTCTGTCGTCCTCTTCTCCTCCTGCCCCTAATCCCTCCCAGCATCAAAGTCTTTTCCAATGAGTCAACTCTTTGCATGAGGTGGCCAAAGAACTGGAGCCTCAGCTTTAGCATCATTCCTTAAAGAAATCCCAGGGCTGATCTCCTTCAGAATGGATTGGTTGGATCTCCTTGCAGTCCAAGGGACCCTCAAGAGTCTTCTCCAACACCACAGTTCAAAAGCATCAATTCTTCAGCACTCAGCCTTCTTCACAGTCCAACTCTCACATCCATACATGACCACTGGAAAAACCATAGCCTTGACTAGACAGACGTTTGTTGGCAAAGTAATGTCTCTGCTTTTCCACATGCACCACAAAGATAAACTCAAAATGGATTAAAGACCTAAATGTAATTACCAGAAACTATAAAAGTCTTAGAGGAAAATATGGGCAGAACACTCGATGACAAAAATCAAAACAAGTTCCTCTATGACCCACCTTCTAGACTAATGGAAACAGAAACAAAGTAAACAAGTGGGACCTAATTATACTAAAAAGCTTTTGCATAGCAAAGGAAACTATATGCAAAATGAAAAGACAATCCTCAGAATGGGAGAATATAATAGCAAATAAAACAACTGATGAAAGATTAATTTCCAAAATATACAAGCAGCTCATACAACTCAATACCAGAAAAACAAACAACCCAATCAAAAAGTGAGAAAACGACCTAAACATACATTTTTCCAAAGAAGACACACAGAGCGCTAACAAACACATGAAAGGCTGCTCAACATCGTTCATTATTCAGTTCAGTTCAGTCACTCAGTTGTGTCCGACTCTTTGCAACCCCATGAACCCCAGCACACCAGGCCTCTCTGTCCATCACCAACTCCCAGAGTCTGCCTAAACCCATGAACATTGAGTCAGTGATGCCATCTAGCCATTTCATCCTCTGTCGTCCCCCTCTCCTCCTGCCCCCAATCCTTCCCAGCATCACGGTCTTTTCCAATGAGTCAGCTCTTCGCATCAGGTGGCCAAAGTATTGGAGTTCTAGCTTCAATATCAGTCCTTCCAATGAACACCCAGGACTGATCTCCTTTAGAATGGACTGGTTGGATATCCTTGCAGTCCAAGGGACTCTCAGGGAGGCTTCTCCAACAGCACAGTTCAAAAGCATCAATTCTTCAGTGTTCAGCTTTCTTTGTAGTCCAACTCTCACATCCATGCACGACTACTGGAATAACCATAGCCTTGACTAGACGGACCGTTGTTGACAAGGTAATGTCTCTGCTTTCTAATATGCTGTCTAGGTTGGTCATAACTTTCCTTTCAAGGAGTAAGCATCTTTTAATTTCATGGCTGCAGTCACCATCTGCAGTGATTTTGGAGCCCCCCAAAAATAAAGTCTGACACTGTTTCCACTGTTTCCCCATCTATTTGCCATGAAGTGATGGGACCAGATGCCATGATCTTCGTTTTCTGAATGTTGAGCTTTAGGCCAACTTTTTCACTTTCCTCTTTCAATTTCATCAAGAAGTTCTTTAGTTCCTCTTCACTTTCTGCCATAAGGGTGGTGTCATCTGCATATCTGAGGTGATGATATTTCTCCCGGCAATCTTCATTCCAGCTTGTACTTCTTCCAGCTCAGCGTTTCTCATGATGTACTCTGCATATAAGTTAAACAAGCAGGGTGAAAATATACAGCCTTGACATACTCCTTTTCCTATTTGGAACCAGTCTGTTGTTCCATGTCCAGTTCTAACTGTTGCTTCCTGACCTGCATACAGGTTTCTCAAGAGGCAGGTCAGGTGGTCTGGTATTCCCACCTCTTAGAGCAATGCAAATCAAAACTACAATGAGATTTCACATCACACCAGTCAGAATATCCATCACCAAAAAGTCTACAAACAATAAATGTTGGAGAGGGTGCCTTGTTGGTAGGAGTGTAAATTGATACAGCCACTATGGACGATAGTATGGAGATTCCTTAAAAAGCTAGGAATAAAACCATCATATGACCCAGAAATCCCACTCCTAGTTATATACCCCTAGGAAACCAAAATTGAAAAAGGCACATGCACCCCAATGTTCATTGCAGCACTATTTACAATAGCTAGAACATGGAAACAACCTGATGTCATCAGCACATGAATGGATAAAGAAGTTTTGGTGCATATACACAATGGAATATTATTCAGCCATAAAGAGTCAGTTATATATTTGAGTTAGTTATGTATTTGAGTCAGTTATATATTTGAGTCAGTTATAATGAGGTGGATGAACCTAGAGCCTATTATATAGAATGAAGTAAGTCAGAAAGAGAAAGATATTATAACTAATGCATATATATGGAATCTAGAAGGATGATACTGATGAATTTATTTGCAAGGCAGCAATGGAGAAACAGACATAGAGAACAGATTTATGGACATGGGGAAAGGGGAGGAGAGGGTGAGATATATGGAGAGAGTAACAGGGAAACTTGCATTACTATATGTAAAATGGATAGCCAATAGGAACTTGCTGTACATCTCAGGGAACTCAAACCGGGACTCTGTGTCAACCTAGAGGGGTGCGCTGGGGAGGGAGATTGGGGGGAGGTTCAAGAGGCAAGGACATATTTACACGTATGGCTGATTCATGTTGATGTTTAACAGAAAACAGCAAAATTCTATAAAGCAATTATCCTTCAATTAAAAAATAAATAAATCAAACAAAAACTCAACATTCAAAAAACTAAGATCATAGCATCTGGTCCCATCACTTTATGACAAACAGAAGGGGGAAAACTGGAGACTGTGACAGATTTTATTTTCTTGGGCTCCAAAGTCACTGTAGATGGTGATGACAGCCATAGATTAAAAGACACTTGCTCCTTGGAAGAAAAACTATGCCAAACCTAGGCAGTATATTAAAAAGCAGAGATATCACTTTGCTGACAAATGTCCATGTAGTTAAAGCTATTTTTTTTCCAGTAGTCATGTATAGATGTGAGAGTTGGACCATAAAGAAGGCTGAGCACCAAAGAATTGCTGCTTTAGAATTATGGTGCTGTAGAAGACTCTTGAGAATTCCTTAGCTTGCAAGGAGATCAAACCAGTCAATCTTAAAGGAAATCAATCCTGAATATTCTCCAGAAGGACTGATGCTAAAGCTGAATCTCCAATACTTTGACTACCTGATGTGAAGAGCTGACACTTTTGAGAAGACCCCTATGCTGGAAAAGATTGAGGGCAGAAGGAGAAGGGAGAGAAAGATGAGTTGGTTGGATAGCATCACTGAATCAAGAGACATAAGTTTGAGCAAGCTCGGAGATAGTGAAGGACAGGGAAGCCTGGTGTGCTGTAGTCCACGGGGTCACAAAAAGTTGGACGTGACTTAGAGACTAAACAACAACAACAAATACATACAATGGAACATTACTCAGCCATTACAAAATGAAACATTTCCATTCTCCACAAAATGGATGGTCAACACCAAAATCAGATTGATTATATTCTTTCCAGACAAAGACGGAGAAGCTCAATACAGTCAGCAAAAACAAGACCAGGAGCTGACTGTGGCTCAGATCATAAACTCCTTATTGCCAAATTCAGACTTAAATTGAAGAAGTGGGGAAACCACTAGACCATTCATGTACGACCTAAATCAAATCCCTTATGATTATACAGTGGAAGTGGGAAATAGATTTAAGGGACTAGATCTGATAGAGTGCCTGATGAACTATGGATGGAGATTCATGACATTGTACAGGAGACAGGAATCAAGAAAATCCCCATGGAAAAGAAATGCAAAAAAGCAAAATGGCTGTCTGGGGAGGCCTTACAAATAGCTGTGAAAAGAAGAGAAGTGAAAAGCAAAGGAGAAAAGGAAAGATACAAGCATCTGAATGCAGAGTTCCAAAGAATAGCAAGGAGAGATAAGAAAGCCTCCTCAGCGATCAATGCAAAGAAATAGAGGAAAAGAACAGAATGGGAAAGACTAGAGATCTCTTCAAGAAAATTAGAGATACCAAGGAAACATTTCATGCAAAAATGGGCTCAATAAAAGACAGAAATGGTATGGACCTAACAGAAGTAGAAGATATTAAGAAAAGGTGACAAGAATACACAGAAGAACTGTACAAAAAAGAGCTTCACGACCAAGATAATCATGATGGTGTGATCACTCCCTAGAGCTAGACGTCTGGAATGTGAAGTCAAGTGGGCCTTAGAAAGCATCACTACGAACAAAGTTAGTGGAGGTGATGGAATTCCAGTTGAGCTATTTCAAATCCTGAAACATGATGCTGTGAAAGTGCTGCATGCAATATGCCAGCAAATTTGGAAAACTCAGCAGTGGCCACAGGACTGGAAAAGGTCACTTTTCATTCCAACCCCAAAGAAAGGCAATGCCAAAGAATGCTCAAACTACCGCACAATTGCACTCATCTCACATGCTAGTAAAGTAATGCTCAAAATTCTCCAAGCCAGGCTTCAGCAATATGTGAACCGTGAACTTCCTGATGTTCAAGCTGGCTTTAGAAAAGGCAGAGGAACCAGAGATCAAATTGCCAACATCCGCTGGATCATGGAAAAAGCAAGAGAGTTCCAGAAAAACATCTCTTTCTGCTTTATTGACTATGCCAAAGCCTTGGACTGTGTGGATCACAATAAACTGTGGAAAATTCTGA